>BSCJ01000031.1:0-294105 GCA_027943355.1 Dothideomycetes sp. NU200 | reverse complement strand
ACTACTACTACTACTACTACTACTACTACTACTACTACTACTACTACTACTACTACTACTACTACTACTACTACTAACCGCCATATTGAGACAATTCAAGAAAGCAGACAGTCTAGACCACCTTGGACATTGACATGGACATGACAACCACGATTGGAACAACCCTGGAGTGGACACATTCTGGCATACCGTCGCTGAAATAGCAATTGTGTAGTTCCATGTCACAACAGGATAGCCATCAGATTCAGGACAACGCGACCCATACACTGCGCAGGTTTATAAAACACCCAGTGACGCCACAATGTATTCATGAGTGCCGTGTAGTCCAGCCTCGTTTTGTATACCATCCATGATTTGGAGCCCAGCACGACTAGACAGGGTACCCCCCGAGTCACCGATTTGGTACATTCGAAACCCGCAGCACAAGCACGCGAAAGTTGACAGCGAGGCGTGGTTGAATACGCTGTCTCTTCAGATCTCGAGCGAACGATGAGCCTCGTCCATAGTATAGATATAATGCTACCTGCCCTTTGTCTTTCCCCTTCCTACATGCTGTGCAAAGCGCAGTAGATGACCACCCCTGTATATACAATAGATTATCAAGCCCTTCCCCATTCGGAAGTAGCAAGCATGCGTGCCTCTCCCGCCCCACAGATGCAGCGGAAAACCCAGAAAACAACAAAGCAAAAAAGTTGACAGACAAGACAGAGTGCTATGCGCGCTTTCCCAGCCCCCAGCCCAGTCCATTCGAAAAGCTGGTACAGATACCAGCCATCCCATATGTCCCTTGCCCACCCAACCAACCCGCTCCACACTAGAAAATAATAAACAGAAAAGGTCAGATGATTAGAAGAGAAGAGTGCGCACAAAAGAAAAGACAAAGCCCAAAGCCACAACGGCATAGAAGTAGAAGAGAAACAGAGAAAAGGGGAGATGTGAAAGAATGACAAACACCGCAGGGCCAAAGGAGCAAACAAGACGACATATTTCGTGTCTTCGGTGTTGGATTGGGTGTTCGGACAAGAGACAGACAAAATGGAGGGAGAGAGGGAAATCATCCTGCACTCATAAACATTAGATGGCCTTTACAGAAGAAAGGAAAGAGGTTGACCGCAAAGATAAAACCACCAGGGCCATGCTTGCTTGTATGCTTTCAGCGCTTCGCTCCCTGTGCACACCTTGTCCTCTTACGGCACATGCACCTGCGGCTGGGGCTGCGGTCCACTGACCTTGCCAGCTTCCCTAACAGCCTTGATGAGATCGTCCTCGCCAAAATCCCACTTTGCGGCGCCCCAGCCGAGTAGCGAAAGAATTTCCTCGCGATCGCCGTAGAGTTTGCTTTCAAGCAGGGAGAGGACTCCCACTACAGCCCGAATGAGAGATTTGTCGGCTTCAAAGGCAACAACGTCCCAGAGGCGGGAGCAGGCGTCCGTAGAGAGGTGCATGGTGCCCATGGTCATGAGGAACGGGCTTAGCCATTCTTCCGGATCTAGACCTGTCTTTTCGTCTACGAGATGGGCGTGCAGTTTCGGGATCTTGTATTTGAGAGTGGCGAGTACAAGAGCTTGGGCCCGTCTGATGCCGGAGTGATCGTTGACGAGGTAGGCGAGGGCCATGGGACGGTTGAGCAGGTTCGCTAGTGTCACAAAGGCTTCCCAGGCGGGTAAATTGAGGACGAGAAGACCGGCCAGCGTATGTGTGCCATAGACGTAGCCGACGTCGGATCGATATGCGGCATAGGCGAGTAGAACATCCATCAAGGTGTCATGAAGGGGCGCATCCTTGCCAAAGATGCCGAGCTCTGGTAGAACTGTGGGGACGTCTCTGGCAATCGCAGACAACCAAGCGGCGTCCTTGTGCTTCTGTTGCTCTTCTGTCGGCAGGTCCTCGATCGATGCCCGGAGAGTCTTCGCGCGACCAAGAGCGGCATTATATGACGTTTCAGTGAGTGCGAGCTCGTTCCCGATAGCCTTGTTCCAGACGGTTCCTCTACACCGAGGGGTGATGCCTCGCCACCAGAGCTCACGCGTGCGCGGTGCGCGAATGACATTGTCCCAATTGGGAATCACGTATTCTTCCCAGACTCTGGCAATATTATACGTGATGTCCTTTTTCGCCTTTTTCTCTTCGACATCCTTTTCTTCCCGCCGCTTCTCGGCCTCGGCAGCTTTGGCCATCATCCTCTCCCATTCTCGCAAGTGCTTTTTCTCTTCCTTTTGTGATTTCGGTGGTAGCCAGGAAGGACGGGTGCGTGAGAGGACAGCTTCCTTTTCCTTGGATATGGGTAGGGGATCAATCATGATATTGCCCTTTTGCAGCGGAGGCAACTCGATGACGGTCGTCTTGGAGCGCATCTTGTTGTTAAGGACCGGACGTGCAGGGCCGGTAGACGAGGAGCGACGTTCTTGACTCTGCTCGCGTTCTGCTTCAGCGTGAGCCTCAAGAGCCGCAGTGAGCTCACGTGCTTCGTCACTGAGATCGTTCGTCCAGGACTTGGTGCGACCTTTGGGGCCAAGAGACATGACGTCCGGCGGAAAGGCAGATATGGTAGCACTATGAGGCATCTCTGGTCTCATGGGAGAGGGGGGTATCTCAGTGGGGTGCAGATTGGGCTGCGAGGAGTGATGCGATGGGCGTTCAGGGAGATTTGCTTGTGATGTAGAGCGCTTGGGACTCGGCGGCTGAGATGAAGCAATAGGAGGACGAGGCGAGATCGGTACGTTCCAGATGACGGCATCTTCAGGCACGTCTTCATCCGAATCATGATATTCAGCCTCCAACTCTTCAATCGTTTTCCGAGGCTGTGACGACTTGCGGTTGAAACTGCGGTGGTTGCTTGTGAAGCTGTTGGTTCTGGAGCCGATGGAACGAGGAGACTGTGAGCCATTGCTGGACAAGCGACCCATTGGTGAGGGTGATCTGGAGGAGGAATGGTCGCGAACAGAGATGGACATGGTGCCAATGGACACGGCTGAGGGGCTGGTGAAGCCTCTCCGCATGGGCCGACCGTCGTGTCTTGATCTTGGCTGCTCACGAGCGGCCATGTTGACGTGCCCTTTGAGGCTGGGATATCGTTGACGGGGAAGATTTGTGCTGTCTCGCAATGCATCGGCCGAGTGCATACCATTTTGTCGGGAATATACCGGACCAGTCTGCCGTCTCTGCGATGGGTTCATGGATTTTCTCTCGACATGCTGATGGTGAGAATTATTATGGTGGTGGTGGAGATCAACCGAACTCCGTCCAGAGTCGGCGAGGGCAATGTCTTCAAAGTGTGACAGGTTCTCCGGGCCAGTAGCGTCGGTCAAGCAGGAAGAGCGAAAAGATCCGGAAGATTTCGACGACTTGGACTCGGTGAGGTCTGGCGGCGAGCCGGGCAGGGCGGCCTCGTGATTATGTACACTTTCTACAATGGGCATGTTGGAAAACGAGTGGACGCAAGACCGAGGGCTTGCAGGGCTTGTGGGGGTTGCTGGGGGCGATTGTTCGTTGGTGATATTGTTGATGGAAGCTTGTTTGATAAAAGTAGAGGTCAGATATACATGCTGCTTGCTTGTCGGCAAGTGGTGAGAGATCAGAGGAGGGCGCCTTTGTCGTCGACTAGGGTGGGAATGAGGATAATGACGCTGTGGACGAGATGTTGGCGACTGATCAACACGGTAGACATGTTGGACGACAGCCATGGGCGGGCCAGGTACCATTTGTGCAAGGGCCATGGTGCGGCAGTGTCAAGGGCAAAAGGAGGCCGGCGTTTAGCTGGGCCTGACGAACGTTGTTTTGCGATCAAACGTCTGAACTGCTGCCCCTCAAACGCGTGCAAATTAACGATCGGGTTCAGGGAGCTCGGATGCGCGCGCTCTCGACTCGTCCGTTACTTATCAACTCTTCCGGCTTTGCCATGATCCTTCGTGTTTGCACATGCGCCTTTATCAAGGATGGCTGGTAGTCCACAATCAAGGAACAGCTCACCGGCGGCTGGGGCTACACACAACCACAGATCCGTCATTCTGCAGCCTGCCGAAGCCTTTGCAACCAATCGTAAGCCCTCGCCTCCACCCGCCGATTCACCGTATCGAGGAACAGGCATAGCGCCCTCTCTTGTTCTTTTTCCCACTCTTGACCGTCACATCACGATGATCAGTGTGGGGATTACGGATCCATTCTCTCTCGATGCTGTGAAATCTGTAACATCGTGGACTGTGTGATGAGTTTGCTGCTAGCTAGAATATCCGATACGAGACCGTTGACCACTGTTTCCTCCACTGCACTCGCGAATAATCCTTGGCCACAGGCACATAACCATCAAGCCTTTACTCCACGCGCTACCCGCTCAAGCAGACGCCTATCGCTCGTGGACAGAGCCAATCCCGCTTCCGCCATCTGCCGTTCCAGCCAAGACAGCAAGCCACCAAATCGAGTCTGGCGTCGTGCAAATATTCTACGCACCGCATGTGTTGCCAACCTGTAAGGTAGTGTGTCAGCGCCGGCAAAGTGTCACTTGGTACGTTCATGCTCGAGCAAACTCTGCTTCCCGGCACGACTGGCTTTTCTTTTGCCCATGCACAAAAAGTCTTTCCTTTCTCCACATGGATCTTGCGAGCCGCCTGATCGGCGAGCATCGGACATTATTACATGCGGACCTTTCTCCTTCTAGACTTACCATCTGGTTTGAGGCTTGGTCACGGCGCAATCGTAGATGGACTCGCTATCGCCTGCCTTGTTTCTCTTCCGCTGCATGATGCCATATGCAACGTTCGTCAAAGCATCTATCGTGTCTGCGGTCTCGGTCAGCCAACCTTGTTTCTCCACGTCGTGACAATGGCGACACTGGCGTGACAGGACGCCTCAAGCTCGCGATGTACCCAATCCAGCATGCCGCTGGCGCAGAACATTCTCTTCTGTGCAGCCTGAAACTCTGTTGCTTTCCGACTGAAGTAAGAGAAAGATTTGCCAAGACTGTAATACTTACTGATGGTCAATGTCATGCTTGGTCTTTTCTGTGAAGGCAAGCTTTGTAGGTAGCTTATGCATCTCTCTGCTGTATCGGAAAACGCCCGGTAAAGGTTGGAGAGGACTGTTTCAAGTCCGTTGTGAGACGTGCAGAGATGCATAGCATGCATATGCAGCTTGAGCATGCTACAGGCGGTTAGTAACCAGCTGGTTGCTTTGCCATCTTGACATTACCTCAACGTCTTCCTATAGAAGCTCTGCCCCGGTATCCTTGAATATTCTACCGTCACAGCAGACGCGAGATCTGCAGCTGCTGTCAGTGGTTCGCATCATGCAGAGTGACTGCCGCTAGACTTACTGTTCCTCAGTCGTCGGTTCTCATCTTTGGTGATATGTAGGTCCACTGTGTTGATCGCATTGCCGCAGTACGGAAAGTCCGAGACCGCGGGCAATTTCGTGATCGGCACTCCATCAACCTGTACATCAAAATTGACCAGGCTCTTTTCTCGTTTGATCGACAAGCCATACTCTGGTATGCCTGCATGCATGACCTGTACGAATCGGGTAGCAAGATTGCCGTCTGTGGTAACGAGGAGGAAATCATCGATAAGCCTCAACAGCAAGCTTTGGCTGCGGTCCAAGAATGCAAGCATTTCCCTCTCGAGCTCCGCGTAGAAGAAGCTGCAAAGCAAACTCGACACGATTGAGCCTTGTGGTATACCGGTCTTTTGCCTGTAGTACTTCTTCCCTATCTGTACGACATTGCGTTGAATATGCTCGCTAAGCAGTGACAGGAGTGCCTCCGGCGTCTGTCGATTCTCCACCACTGCGTCAACAAAAACGGCGTCACGTTTGCTTGCGGCTTCCTTTTCGATGGTCCTGGACGGCTTCAGCCTCTCCCCAGCTGCTCGAGCCGCACCTGTGAATCTCCAGGTGGTCTTGAGATTAGCTAGACTCGTGGAGTGGCCTTCCAGGATTCTCGCTTCGGCGTAGCGTGATGTAGTATATTCTTTAGCAGTAAACAACCTGCCAAGCAAGTCTATCAGAGGGCCTTGAGGGATCGTGTCAAAGCATGAGACTACATCCAATTTCGCGAAATAAAGCGGTAGCCCATTGTGTCCCGACTTGTGCAAGCCTTTTCGAAAGCTTTGTAATCGCGGGAAGAGATCATCGGCAGAGAAGAGAGACGAGCCCAGTCTTCCCGGATTCTTGCACTAGAAACTGTCAGTCCCGTCTTGCATGTGTCTTCTCGTCCAGCGCACCTTCTCATAGTTCAAAACATTAAAACCCGGGGCTAAGAGTGAGTTAATGCTGCGAGAGAGTAGTTTCTCCCCATTAACAGTACTCAGCACTCGTCGCCGAAGATTGATGATAGGTCTCATTCCTGTCTCTTTGGGTAGTAAGCGAACGCGGCTAGCTCCTAGCCCTCTCCGTGACAGCAGTCTCTTCATCTTGCTTGAGTCCAGTTCCTCGAACATGGAAGACTTCAAATTCGTCAGTGCTGGCTCAGATAACTTCTTCCACACATCGTGACGGAAGTAGCACAGCCCATTGCGCCGAGTAGAAGATTCTGTTACATGAAAGTTGCTGCTGATGAGCGGTATCAGAAATGAATCGAACAGGTAGTAGACAAGCTCCGCAAATATCTCATTCCTCTTGGCAAAGTCCGAAGCAGAGAGTTTCGAGTGCTGACCATGTCCAGGAACTGTCAGCCACTGGATATTTGTAAGCATGAGGTTCTGGAGGACATCATGCAACGTCATCGTTTCGTATCTGCGTAGCTTAATAAACTTGTCCATATTTTTCAGGATTGTTTCTTTGTTTCGGCTTCCTTCTTGCCCATGGCCCCAGAGCTGACTCGGAAAGACTTTTGCCACAACACTACGGCAATATGCAGATACCTGTCCAGCGGGTGTAGCAAGACCTATGATATCCTCATCCTTTGCTTGCATAGAAGCTCCTGGACGGCGAGATGCGATGGGGCAATAGTGCTGCATTAGAGCAGTGTAGGGGCATCGAGCGTGTCTTCGTCTCAGGCGTTCAAGCAACAGCGTGCCCTGTCCACGCAATCGTTTTGGCACCTTGCGAGCAGATCGAGGGTCGTGCATCAGCGCGCGCTTGATCTCCTGCTCGCGCATAGTATAGTCTTTGAATGGTTGAGAGGTATTCTTGGGATCCACGTCAGAAGTGAAAGCGTTATGGAGTCCGAATTGCCGTGGGAATATGTATTTCATGAAGTGTAAAGTGCCATGAGTAGAGCGTTCGCTCGTTAAGCGTTGGAGAACATGGGTATACCGTAGTCCGAAGCACACGCGAGAGTTGGAGCTCATGATAGCCTTGCCATATAGCATACGATGTCGAACGAATCGGATGGAATTTGGGCCTCGCCGCTCTGGACTTGAATGTTCAGCAGGCATATGAAAGGGCACTCCGGTGCTGACAGCGAGCTCTGTTGCAGGCTTGATTGCTGCAGTGTGAGGCTTCAAGTCGGACAGAGGAGTTCCTAAGCTACTGTTAGTAGACGCTAAAACACTGTGTCGCCAAGAAGGACATGCCGCTCAATTGTAACAAGTTGCCATTCCCAGCCTCCAAAGGAAGAAATATGCCACAGCTAAGCAACATCTCAATAATAAGCCTTTCCCTTCCCCTGCCCAACAGCTTAGGCAGAAATGTCCATGGCGCACTCTTCAGCCTATCAACGTATTCATTCGAGTTATACGAGAGGATTCCCGGGATCGTGGTCGAGTGGGGGTCTTCAACACTGTTTGGGTTCGCGCTGCCAGAGCGCAAGTAGCCATGACAGAGGACATGTGGAGGCTTATGGGCGCCACGATGTCGCCTGAAAAGTGCCCAGATCGTAAAATCAACAATCTGTACTAATCAGCACCTTTGACATCTAGTATATAGCAAGCCTTCCCGGCCGTGTACTTCTGTCGAATAGAGGCCAAATATCACGACCTCTTCGGAGGGCTTTTCAAGGAATGGAGAGGTGCCCTACCTCTGATTGTGAAAGGGTGGATCCCGACGAAGATTGCCCGGTTGATTCACTCAATTCTTGTGAAAAGGTACTAAGCTCTTGGCTTTGGCGCACTGTATTCTGCTCGAATGAGCTCTCTTGATCGCTGGAAGAGCCTACGATCACTTCATCAAGAAGCTTTTGCACATCTGGATCATCTTCAGATCCGCCTTCCGTTCCATAGTTCGTTATCAGTCGTTTTCTGGATTTCGAGGTTCCCTTCACTTTCGAAACAGATAGCAAATATTCACGAAGCGTCGACACCTGTGCATAGTGCAGGCGAAGAACAGGCCATGCCAACGCAGCTCCACGTTTCTGGTCATTGTTGAACTTGGTGCGCTTCGGACAAAGCTCGCTTTTCCCTTGGCCACTTCTTTTACGCTTCATTCCATGGGTTCATGGCGGTGTCATGCAGCGTACCGTGGAAGGCGATGACAGACGCGACTGATGATGTTGGTTGACGCGAATGAAATGAAGTGTCGATTAAGGTAAGTCAAGCGAAAGCTTGGCAAAGTTTAGCTGCCCATTCACTCAATCGAGACACCCCCCTGCGTCTCCTTCTTTGTTTCGCCTTGGATCGTTGACTCAAGGAGTAATAGATCAAGCTCAGTTAGCAAGCCACAAATCACAAAGACGACCCCTGATTTGTCCTAGAAAACCGTCTCGTCAGATCTTGTCCCCGATATTGGCAGTCTAATGATCAGCCTTTCCAGGGGCTTCGCTGATAGGGCTTGCTTCAGTGACCTATCAAACCTCGAAACATGGCGAATTTGAAAAGCAATAGGAGGCCGAGTATTCCAGGCTACTGTTGCCAACGCGCCGTACTACTCAGCACTTGTTGCATTGATGACAGCTATGAATTCACGAACTATTGAACCTCGCAGACCGCTCGTCCCATGATTTTCGTCAGCCCGCTAGACCATAGCCCTACTCCTGAGACTCATCTTCGCTGGTATTCTTCGCTGGTATCATCGGAGCTGCTTGCGTCCATCATCACGTAATTTTCTTCATCTGCCTCAAATGCCATGAGCGTATCCGCCACATCGGCGTCCGAATTGTCACACGAAGTCTCGCTTGCCTGTTTCTTTGGACAATACATCTCCCGCTCCTCAGGCGTCCCGGGCCGAACAGATCTTGAAGCCAGGACTAGCGGCTCTCCCACATGAACAACCGCCTGGGTAGGAATGCAGATGGTTCTTCCTTCCCCAACGTCTACCAGTTCCACGTTCGACGTGGCTCTCTCTGCTGTAGTGCGCAGGAGGCCACATAGAGGATGAAGACTGCCGTAGAATATCTCTGCATCAGTGTCAAGGCATTCGGCTTCTTCGATGGTAGTAGGAGTTCCCCCTTCTGCCAGATGAGAAAAGACAACACCGTCCACTCTTCCCTGGCTCTCGACAAATTTACCTTGAGAATCGTACTTCATGGACCATGCCTGTGTCTGTGATATGCGTATTTGACGGTGAATGAGGTTTATAAGCCTGTTGATAACCCCACCATCTCTGGATAAGTGGTAAACAATTCCTGTTCGAGCGGCATCTAACGTGCGAAGTATTTCCAGAGGCGCTACAACGTGCGTGTCGTATGACCAGGGTATACACTTCTCGTTCATTCGTCCTTGGCATGCCGCAGATAGTAGCACAGTGGCTGGGTGTTCGAGAGGCTTTGTGTCATCAGTCTGACACCAGCTCAGGAGTCGGGATAAGAGCAGAGTTGTCAGTACGCGCTCATGAGCCTTAGGTGCCACTGAACCTGGAATATCTCTTATAGCCAAGACACGGCGGAAGAATTCGTCTAGGTCAGATCCACAGAGAAGCGAGTGATGAGTCTTCAAGGCAAGATTCTGACAGCTTTGACAGCACCAAAAGATAGCGTTCTGACAGCACTCACAAACTCTCAAATCCATGTCTTGCTCACGACAGCTCTCATCAGCCAGCAAGTCTCTCTTGGACCTTGGTGAGGCTTGCGAACGAAAGTCTGACGTAGGAGGAGTACTGTAACGCTCTTGACTTTGTCGTATATCTACTTCGCAGCCATCTAGATGTGTTTCAATGATCTCCTCGGTAGTAGACAAGACCAAGTCCTTTGTCTGCCTATCAAGCGCTCGAAGTGTTGGAGCCGGATCGAAAAGACCATCAGGAATCAAGATTGTGGCCGTGCAGGTTTCGCAAAAGTGATGGGCGTCATCTTCAGTGCTTGCAGAGCATACAGTCAGAGCTGCATTTTCGGTGAACAAAACATCTCCAGAGTGTATGTCCTCTGTAGACACAAGCACAAGTTCGTCCTCATTGCTGTTGATCGCCTGGATGACTGCCGTTGCGTCCAACTTTTTGATTGAAGTATTTATGGTTTGAAGGTCCCGTTCCTTGATATCGTAACAGGAGCTTGATAGGAAGGTACATCTCGTTGCCATCAGCTGTCTCAATGCGCTCATACGCGTCTCATCAACACGCTCTTGGTCGAATTGCTCTTGAAGGTTGCTGGCGATTATGCTTCCCAGCCATGAAAAGTCTCGCGTGGCAGGAAACTCTAGACTCGCGCGCTCGAGAATAGTGAGTGCAGTACGCGCAGCACCACCGCCTAGTTTCCACAATGCTAGGGCCTATAAGAAGGTTAGCGAGTGCAGGAAACAATCATAGCCAGAGACTCACCAGACGAAATGCTGCTCTTGCACGTAATTCCTGGAGAATATCTATCTCCACGACCGAAACCATCATGTCGCTGTCGGTATTTCTATCAAAGGATAGGTTAGCCAACCGAATGGCTGGGGGCGGATTCAAATTCGATATTAGTTGACTCAAAATAGAGTCTCTGTCTCTCTTTATTCCCGAGTTTTCGCAAGCCTTTGCATAATGAGAGATCTGGGCTCGTGTGGTCCGGTCTTTCCCATTCCTTCCGAGCTCATAGGCCAGTTGTGCGTCAATCACAGCAAGCTCTGGCCTCTGAAGTGCAAGAAAGCACATGGAGCGGTTGAGATATGCAATCGGATGGCGCTTCTTCACGACTTTGTCGTAAATCAACATCGCTTTCTGGGGATCGTTGTGTATAAGCTCATTCGCTTCGAAAAGATCGGTGGTCGCCATTCGTGTCAAAATCATGGCTGATACTTGTGGCGCAGCGTGTGATAGACAATGTAAAGCTGAGCGCAAGTGAGGTATTGAGGAAGTCGCAAGAGTGAAGCTGAGAAGTGGGACAACACAATCTGAGTTGCTCAACGAACAAGCTTGTTTCGCTTCCGGCCATTCTGCTGAAAGCACATGAAATCGTCGCAGCATTGTGTTGCTTGGAGGTCCACGATAACTTGGTCCATTGCAATTGTTCAGACATAGTGCATCTTTTTTACATGCTACTTCAATTACGTTTTCTCAGTTGTCACAAGCCTTACATGATGCAAATCTTGTCCATGGACTTATCGTTCAAGGCACACACATCTTTGAAGATGCACCTGCAGAGAGGATAGACCTAGTCATTCACATAGTTGCTAGCCGTACGCGGAGCAGCCAACCAGATGATCAGCCAGTACTGAACAGTCAGCAAGCGCTACGTACCAGATACGTCGCCACGAAAACTTGCTTGAGCCATATTGGAAGATATACCACCACCACTCTCCACACTTTGACAAGATACTGTGAACGTGAGCTAGGAGCAAGTTTCACGTCGCCTTTGTTCCTACTCAGGCACAGCTTGTTGACAACCTAGCTTACTGTCCTGGGTGGTAGTTGTCTCACTGGCAGTGAACTCTTGCATCATTTTAGCCCTTGTCGTCGCCAGACAATTGTGAAGAACAACGATTGTTGAGAGGCGCCTCCTTCTGGGAAATGATGGTTATGCCGCCGCATTGCATCAGACAGCGGTCTCACATGTGCAGTACAGCAATAGGACCTGCGGAGACAACGTGCACTCCAAGAAGGCGATGATCGAAATGCCGCCAGACCTCAAGGGTACGATGTGGTTCCTTGTATGGCTCACGATAGTACTGCCAACACGCCAAATTCAACGTCTCTACCGTTAGGAGGTAGAGTAGCGCGTACAGCTTGGACCCAGGCCCTGCGGAGACGCCGTGGATGTTTTACGTGAGGTAACCTAGTCTCGTTTTGGCAGCTGCTTTCCCCGCATCAAAGTGTCCCTATTCTCATAAGGTATGTTTGTTATGCACAAACTACAGATCTAGACGGAAAACACCATAACGCTATACTGAACGCAGTTCCTTTCTGTACGTGCATTCGATCCATGTCCTCGCATAATAACGTCGGATCTGCATTGTTGTTCCATCTTAGCCTTCTGTACGTGCATGATCCATGCCGCTGGCGCAAACACATCTGAATCGAGGATCGTCAGGCACAAGTACCCGCAATCTGGAAAGACCTCGACATTCACAACTCCCGAGTGGGGCAATCTTCCAATGTCTCTACCAGAATTTTGGGTGAGCACTGCTATTTCGGACTTATGTCCCGGTCGATTGGGATGTTGGCCACTACCGTAAATCAGGCCAGGCCAAGGTAGCAGGTCAGTCTCGTAGCGGCAAGATGCCAATCTTTGTGGTATAGTGCCCCTTGATGGCAGCTTGCCATTGGTGGAAGCACGCAACATATCGCTGCTCACCCACGTCACTACTTCATGAATGGTAGTCTTCATGCAAGCCACATTTTTGACCAATTCGATGGTCTCAACGCTACTCTACTTCAAGGACTACCAATAGGCTACGCCGTGGAGTGACCTATACCGGTTTGTGTCACTTTCAGCCCCACACGAAAGTACAAGCTTAATGTTAGATGCTTTGAGCAAGCCTCGTATGAGATGATATCGCTCCATACTACTGCTACCTACCTCAATTAAACGCACCAGACACGACTTAGAGATGCTTCGCACACTCCATGTGATCGATCGCGACTGTTTGTCCCGAATCAACCATGTTACCGGGGTTGACCACCCCGCACGTCAACTATACTGTCCCGATGGAAGGATCTTAAAACGGGTCTGAGAAGCGTTGTCGACAACGGCTGTGAGCAATGGAACGCGCCAGAAGCCCACATACCCGGAAGCCTTTGGATCGACGTATTCTGCGTTGTAGTGTATCATCATCTTCAGACTGCCGTGTGGAGAGCACGTGGGACGCACGATGGGTGATATACTTCAGTACATTCCCATAGCCACTGAGTTGAGGTGCGACTTGTCACAGTATTCAACGACTGGAAGCACTAAGAGAAGTAGGTGACCTCTCCAAAGCGTCTTTCACCAGGCAGCTCTCCAGGCTATCATGTCACCTCCTCTGACTGAGCAGAGTGCTAACTCTGGTTAGGGTACTAAAGGCCGCTACCGAGCGCCTCGACTTCTCCACTTTCCTTTTATATACCGCTAGTCAACTGCTTGAGTCTGTTATAACGCTTCTTGTGGCAGTAATTCTTCCTGTCTTACCTGAAGGCGCGCCACTTTCTGTGCTAAACCTCAAGGCCGTTTTAACCATGAATCTATGCTTACTCTTAGCTTGACCCATGTACCGCGACCACAAACAAGGCTAAATGTGACCTCGGGGCACTTTTGTCTTAGTCGTGAGCCTCAACGACATAACGCCTGGCATGCAGTATGCTTTTGCTCCATATTGCAGTCCTTTCATGAGACACGGATCACTGCAGCGCCCCCCGTGGCCTCCGTAGAGATAAACGTCCGAGACCAGTCTCGTGAACTATTGAATTCCTCAACCTTGGCCTTGTGCTAATGTCATGGCATACACTGATCCGGCTAAGTATCTAGGTGCTTAGGACATGTTCTGACTAGTTGCCATCTTCTCATCTTGCAGCAGGAAGTATAAGTACTGCAAGGCAACGGTAGGACATCATCCTCACAACCACAAGTCAGCCAACAGTCTTGAGTTGACCTCGATTCTTGTCACTTTATAGTTCTCTCACATACCCATCACCCTACGACATGATTTCCAACTTCTACGTCTTGTCTGTCCTAGCTGGCACGGCGCTTGCTGCGCCTGCTCTCAAGCGCAGTGCTGAAAACCTTGAGCAGCTTGAACGTCGAAACCTAATGGGCTTTGTTTCTACTTTAGTAGGAAATGAGGGTGGCGCTGCCGCTACACTGGTCAGCAACCTCGTCGGTGCTGCCAGCACAGCTGTCAGCCAGCAGTCTGTTGCAGCTTCAGTTGCTACATCCCAGTTTCAGGATCCCACATGGGTCTCGGAGATTCTGTGAGCATTGCAATAGATGACGATCATGTATACCTTCTGATTTCAAGCAGTCCTACGATATCACTTTCATCTTTGTCAGCTCCAAGCTTGACAGTGCCGACGCTTTCTGTCCCAACTCTCTCGGTGTCTACTCTCTCGGTCCTTACTCTCTCGGTGCCTACTCTCTCGGTGCCAACTCTCTCGGTGCCTACTCTCTCAGTCCCAACTCTCTCGATGCCTACTCTCTCGGTGCCTACTCTCTCGGTGCCTACACTCTCTCTTCCCACCAGTGTCATTGGTGCCATAAGCAACGCGGCTTCCGTTCTCGTTAGTGACATCGCCAGCGACATATCAGAAGTTCCTTCGGCGGTATCCAGTCGTGCTTCATCCATTATCGCCGCCGTGCCTACTTTCAGCAAACCCTCTGGCAGTTTTCCCACTGTCACTTTACCTTCCGGAGCTGTCTCAACCGTTGTCAGCAACGTGGCCGCCGTCATTTCCTCTATCACGGCCCCTTCAATCAGTATTCCTTCGCTGAGCGCACCGTCAATTTCGGTGTCTATTCCTACCATCTCGGTCTCCAGCGTTTCTATACCTAGCGTATCGGTGCCAAAGGTTACAGTCAGCGTTCCTACGGTGAGCGTCCCAACCTTGAGCCTATCTACGTTGGATATACCCAGTCTGAGTGTACCATCCTTGAGTGCTCCAAGTGTGAGTGTATCCACTCTCAGCAAACAAACCTTGAGCATCCCAACCTTGAGCATCCCAACCTTGAGCATCCCAACCTTGAGCATCCCGACCTTGAGCATCCCGACCTTGAGTGTACCAACCGTGAGCATACCAACTGTGGGTGTCCCATCACTCAGCATCTCGACCTCGAGCGCACCTACCTTGAAGATCCCGAGTATCAGTGTTCCCACAGTTGTTGCTCCGACTTTGAGCATTCCTACACTGAGTCTCCCAACTCTGAGTGCTCCAACGCTCTCGGTACCATCGCTCTCGCTCTCTGTTCCATCTTTGTCTATACCAAGCTTGTCCTTATCAGTCCCCAAGGTTAGCGCAACCCTTCCGACCGTGAGCACGTCGAGCTTCCCCTTGTCATCAATTGTGGCACCGATCCTTTCGCCGTCATTTCCTAAGATCAGTGCCACGATCCCAAGCCTGTCTATCCCATCAGTCTCTCTATCTGTTCCGACAATCAGTGCTTCTATTCCCACTCTCAGCGCCTCTGCTCCTTCACTGAGCATTCCGACTCTGTCTGTCCCCTCATTGTCGGTACCTACATTGTCCACGCCATCACTCTCGCTTTCCATTCCTAAGGTCAGCGCGACCCTATCCACCCTGAGCGTACCCACGTTGAGCGTACCCACACTTTCCATTCCGTCGGTCTCGGTGCCATCGGTCTCACTCTCCATTCCGAAAGTCAGCGCAACCTTGCCTTCGTTGAGCGTGCCAACCCTCTCGATACCATCAGTCTCACTCTCAGTGCCAAAGATCAGCGCAACCCTGCCCACTCTGAGTGTACCCACCTTGAGCGTCACTACTCTTGAAATCCCTACGTTTTCTCTGCCTTCTCTTTCACTCTCCATCTCGACAGCCGGTGCAGCAGTCTCATCTTTAAGCATCCCCTCTTTGAGTCTGTCGGCCCCAACACTTTCTCTCTCTATCCCTAAGGTCTCCGCTACCTTGCCGTCTCTCAGTGTTCCGTCTCTGAGCGTGCCATCATTGAGCCTTTCAATCCCGACTCTATCCCTCTCCAGCTCCAAGGTCAGCGCCACCCTACCTTCTATCAGTGTTCCATCTCTGAGCCTGTCGGTTCCGTCTCTGTCTGTCTCCGTGCCTAAGGTCAGCGCCACTCTTCCATCCTTGAGTGTGCCATCTTTGAGCTTGTCGGTCCCCACTTTGTCGGTTTCAAAGATCAGCGCAACCCTATCGAGCCTCAGCGTACCTACTCTCAGCCTCTCAACCCCATCTGTGAGTCTCTCGGTACCCACGCTCTCGGTGCCCACGCTCTCGGTGCCCACGCTCTCGGTACCCACGCTCTCGATCAGCAGCGCATCCAAATCCAGCGCCACGCGCTCCTCTCTCAGCAGCCCCACCCTCTCCCTTTCCACGCCTACACTCTCAGCATCCGTCTCCAGCCTGCCCACGGGAAGCATGACCCTCTTCCCCAGCGCATCCATCAACTTCTGCGGCGCGACGCTCTTCTGCAATGGAGCCATGGGCAGTGCGGCTACGGTGACGCACGTGGTTACTAGCACGCTTGTTGTCAGTATGCCTGCTGCGAGCGCGCCTGTGCTTTCGGTTGGCTAGGTCTGACACAGATGACGGGAGGAAGGGTAAAGTGGACGACCAGAAGATAGGTGGTGGGGGAGGAAAAAGGAAGAAGACTTGGGCATGCAGACTCAAGAGTTTGAGTTTCAGCGGGGACGAGTTCGGAACGCGATCAGTTTGGTTCTGGCAACCTTGCTTGTTTTTATTGCTGCTTTGACCTAAGATGTATGGTGTAGGCTATGTCTGTAACAGAGGAGGGGTTAACCATGTTGACGTACAATCTCATATAGCTTTATGGTATATTGAGTCGAGTTTTATCCGAACATTCCATACTCTCCGGCCCAACACGTGTTTCGCCCTGCCGTCTATAGCTATAATCATGCATGACATTTCATCTGGTTGTGGCAGGCAGTTATACCATGATCTGCGTCAAAAGCAGTGATAGCATACGACTGCACATACGCACACATGTACACACTTGAAAATAAGAAACATAGAAGCGAGCCATATGGTTCGATAGATATGTGATGCTCACAGGTGATGCACAATATATTCGATTTCGCTGCTGTTGGTTTTTCCATGCTGGTCAGTGAGGTCGAGATTCATGGCACTATTGTGATCATCATCTTGGCTGTGTACATCGTATGCCGCAGCAAAGGCCTTGGTGTGGTTTCGCTGTGCAGGCTCATCCATGAGTCCTGTATGTAACGCAGCTATATTCTATGCGGTGGCAGTGGCGGTAGGGGCAGAAGCTTGAGCAGCAACCTTTGCGTCGTGTTGATCGAATCTCTTCTGTACGGCAGCACCGCCATTCAAGAACCTCTCAATCTCCTTGTCCAGGACAGTCAGCTCATCCTTCTTCTTGTTGTTTTCAGCAATCAAGCTTTGTTTCTTTTTCAGAAGCTGCTGGCGTTGCTCTTCCAATGCCTGGCGCTCCGAGTGCTCGTGATTGATGCGAGCGAGCATGAGGTCGTGCTCATCGGCAGCTTGCATCTGCGGATTAAGGGCAAGAAAGTCATCCACGGGGATCAGTGGAAGGGACTGGTATCTGTGATCATAGCCCTCGCAACCAGCGATCTCGCCTCTGAGGTGACGCTGCTCATAGTATAGATTCTGCAGTTGCAGGTGGAGGGTGTCGATTTCCGACTTTGCTTCGGCGGTTTGCTGCTTGGTGGCGCGTGTGTCGAGGATAGCTCTGCGATTCAGGCCGCGCAGCTTTGCAATGCGCGTATTCAGTGTCTTTTGCTGGGTGGACAATTCGAGCTGGGCTTCAGTAGAGGGTTCGTCTGAGCGGTTGCGGTCTAGCCAGTCGAGCATGTCAAGGCATTGACTGCGCGCTTCTTCAGCAGCTCGCAAGACTGCTTGTAATGATGGATCGGTGATGAATCTCTCGGGTTCCATGATGAGGTCGGTAAGAGCGTGAGAGGTCGAGATGCACTGTCCTGGGGTTACGTGATTGTATACAGTAGCTGGTGATACACCTGCTTGATTGATGTTGTACCTTCTTTCGATTAGATTGATCTGATCTGTTCATTAGGGCAAGTCACGCTTACCCGCACCATCATATGCAGGGCAGGACAGAACAGAACAGGCAGGGCAGAGTTTCGCTCGGCGCCGAGTGGGCGTTGACCAAGTGCGTCATGCCGATTTGCCGACATTTGATTGCTGGTCTTGGCAGGCAGTGTTCATCGTATTAGCGGCGCAACAGCCCAACCAAAGGCATTTGATCTTAATGAACGTGGGGTTCTTCTAGACGTTGTAC
Source organism: Dothideomycetes sp. NU200 (assembly GCA_027943355.1). Classification (NCBI taxonomy): domain Eukaryota; kingdom Fungi; phylum Ascomycota; class Dothideomycetes; species Dothideomycetes sp. NU200. Next base: position 275,930 of record BSCJ01000031.1, on the reverse strand, counting down.
GGACCACGATTCACTTCCTTTTCTCTACTCCCGTCTCCTTCACTCTCCATGGTCTTGCCTTATCGTTTGGGTGGAAAATATACTCACTAATGTAGATATTGTGTATATTCCCAGCCCGCCACTTTTTCCTTTTGCATTTTGCCTTTCCTCGTCATCACTACGCTTGTCAATCAGTTTATACTCATACACTCATCAAATTCTCGCCGCTGCCACTGATCAACACCAGCTCATTGCCTTGGTACTCTTTGATCAGCATCCTCTTCCACCGAGCTGAGGCACGCAATTCTCTCGTTTCTTTCATAGACTATGGCTACGGCCACTTTCACCACGACGCAAACGGATTCTCACGAGGAGCCGGCCATAGGCACGTCATCTGGCTCATCTCTCGCCGCTTATGCCTCCCAAACGAAAGACCGACGGCGGCGTCACTCTTCTTATGAGCAACGATCATGGTCCGCAGAGACGACCGATGACATTCAGATCCTGGTAGATCGCTTCTTGCTTGAACTCGGCCGCCGTCTAGACTTTCTCGAATCCTATGGCCACCTGAAACTCGATACCGGCCTTGACCGCGCCTACAACACCCTGCACGCTGTTCACGAATCATGCACTCATGTGTCAGACGAAGTCATTGACGCAGGGAAGAAGAGGGCTAGAGTCATGGTGGAGACTCTGGAAGAGCAGTACAAGGGCGCCCTGGCCCGCAAGGAGTCGTTGGAGGCCAAGGTTAGGGAAGGCGTGCGCTTGATGGAGGGCATTCTTGCAGACTTTGAATCTCGCGCATATGCGATGCGAGATGCCGGGATTGGCGCAGTTGCCTCGGACATGCTGGACACTGGACGGAGAAAGATGCACGAGGCCTCCAACCATGCTGCTGAACTCTTCGACGAGGGTCTCGACAAGGCCCGTCAAGCTAGGCTTCACATGAAGGCGAAGATTGACCATGCCGTCCAACGCGCCAAGGAAACAGGTCTCATCACCTACAACGAGTTACCCGATCCATGGAAGATAAACCCTCACATCCTGTCTGGGTACCGCTTCTCAGAGACAAAGGTTGACTGTTTGCGATCAATGGCTACAATGTCTAATGAGTTTGTCAACATCTGGTCTCATGGAATCGGCCTTCTCATCATCATAGCGATCGCTTTCTACTTTTACCCCATGTCCGAGCACTTTACAAACAGCACTAAATCCGACATCTTTGTTGCAGCTGTTTTCTTCTTCGCAGCTGCGAAATGTCTCACATGCAGCACCATGTGGCATACCATGAACAGCATTTCGAACCAGACTCTGATGGAGCGTTTTGCCTGTGTCGACTACACAGGAATCTCCTTTCTCGTAGCATCGAGCATTATGACCACCGAGTACACAGCTTTCTACTGCGAGCCCATCAGTAGATGGATATACATGTCTACCACTGCGGCTTTTGGCATTGGCGGAATCATTTTACCATGGCACCCAACCTTCAATCGCAATGACTGGGCATGGGTCCGCGTTGCGTTCTATGTCACGCTCGCCGCCACTGGCTCCTTTCCAGTCTTCCAGCTTATCTACACTAGAGGTGCATGGTGGGCGCTGTACTTTTACGCACCCATCTTCAAGAGCCTGCTCGTCTACATTACTGGAGCATGCATGTATGCCGCAAAAGTGCCCGAACGCTTCTGTCCTGGCTGGTTTGATTACTTTGGCGGAAGCCACAACATCTGGCATTTCGCTGTGCTAGGCGGTATCCTTTTCCACTACTCTGCCATGCAAAGTTTCTTCGCCGATGCATTCAGGAGAGCTGATGGCCAGTGCTCGACCTACTAGGATTGCATCACCGCCCAAAACCATACATTAGACAAATGCATGGGGAATGAGCCTACCTGCGCAAGAGCTGACGGGTTTCTCAACTCCCACTACTCGCTTTTTTCCACATCAACTCTGTCTGGAGTTGTGTTTTCTTTCTGTACATATTCCCAAATCTATCCGCTTGCGATGCTATCTGCTACCTCGTCATTCTTCTCCTGCTGCGGCAGTCTATCTACGTTGACTGATATGAGAAGCCAAGGAAATGTCCAGGTACCTTTGCCTTGCAGCTGCAATCATGATTGACATCGAATTCAAATGCCAAGGATCATAGAAGCCTATCACATCTTATCGATTGACGCAGCGACAATGTACAATGCGGCAATTATAGGGACCGTAACCTTGAGCTTCGCTCCGCGTCGGTTGAAGCAAGGTTGAGACGTCAGTCGTCAGTCAACGTACGATCCAGGATACATCTTTTTCAGTAGAAGCAAGGTTGCCCCCAATGCATGGCTATATATCCGACACGTGGGCTGGATCAAGAGGAGGAGACAAGGCATATTATTAGTCAAGACGTTGCTCAACTGACAATAATAGCATTTAGTAAGAGCTGGGTTTCACCTTGAGTCTTCTTTGCAAGGCTGGCACGTTGTCTTCTCTGCGTTCACGCGCCCGACAAGTACCTGTACCTTGCATTTACATTCGCAACCCATGCCGCAGAATATCTCTTTGATCTGACAGATGCATAATCAATTGCTGAAATTATCTCCGAGTGTCAGAGTTAGGATACATTGTCCTTATTGCTACATGCAGGTTTGTCGCAGAGAATGATCATCAACGTGGATATTACCCCATCCACCTCAGGCCTTCCCTGGCTCGTCAAGTTCATAATCTTGGGCTTTACATCATGCAGACGATGCCCAGCGTGCTCTGCTGTGATAGAGGCCTTAGGTAGTAAGAAGAGGACTAACGAACATCTTGAACATCATGTTTCCATCCATTATATATTAGAGCGGCAGTGATGTTTATTGGGCGATCTACAGTGAGCGTCCTGCCTAAGTGGCGATCTGTTCATTTAACCCGGTCCTATGGTCCATGACAGTGACAGTGAATTTTCGAATAGGCCAGCATGAGGTCTGGAAAGTAAATCATTCTCCGCAGATCTGCCAGACTGATAACCTTAAGAGAGTGTTCGCACGATCGCCATACTGATCTTTCCGAACGTCGCGTCTCGCTGTTGGTCCGCATGCGGCAGCTCCACGACGACCGCCGTCACGATCATCATCCTCAGCACACTCACATTCATCCCGAACGACCTTCCAACTTTCCTGCCTGTAGCTCACTACATATGACCGATTCTATCCCTAATGCATATTGTTTGTATCTTATGATGCTGAATGTTTGGACACGATGATCTGCGATACGTTCAATATTGACATAGCAAGACGGGAAGTCCAGCACAAAATGATTACACAGGGTGCAAGAGACCAGCCACGCAAAGATCATCCGGACCACGGCAGTGCTTGCACAACTAATGCTTGCAGACTTTGCAAGGATTCTGGTGAAACAATGACGGGTGACAGGCATGCCTCACTCCCTGCATGCTCATCCATTAAAGTCCTGTCATAAGAACGTACAGTGGTATATGCATATCCGCGCGTGAACCTTATCAGTCATGGTGCGACGTGATGGGGTTATTGCAACTGAAGAACACTCTCTACTATACACCATTACAATTACGTTCCTTCTCTTACGTTTCTGTGGCTTTTGTAAAGCAAGGAAAATTGTGGACGAGGCAATCACAGCAAGGAAGTCCTTCATATCGAAACACACACATGATACGGGTGGATCTCACCCGGGCTTGCTCGTACGACAGTTCTACAGTTCTACCGCGTATTGACCGGAGCAACGAGCTTGAGCCAGAGTCAAAATAACCTAAGCTCTTTTACCCTGAGCATCGCAAGCCCGCGAAATCATGGACTTAGCTCGAGACTCCTTGTCCGACTGATCAAACTGGGACATTGCGCGATAGTTGCCCAACAGAGGTGCTATTGGGTTACACGCCAGATCACGCCTAGGGCGAGGGCTTTCGATGATGTTTGTATTTTGTGATCCTCACCCCTCTTAACACTTTCATTCCAAGCTCTTCTACCCTCTCGTCTTTATCTCCTTCTTGGCCGCGCCCAGAATCGGCAAATGATTGTCATTGCTTCGTCTGGAACACCGATTCTCGATTCGGCAAGAGCACGCTCTCAATCTCATATTTCGCCTGCTCATTTCATACAGTTCTAGCGCTGGATATTAGGCCTATGGACGACCTGAAGCTGTGCACTTTCTAATGTCAAATCTTGCACAGAGTTTGATCGAGTCTTGATCGTCTTTGGCGCTGACTTCTAATCTCTCGGACTGCATACAATAGTTGAACACCGCTGGCAATGCTTACATATGAGTAGTGCTTCAACTCATGCTTGAAGTCTATTCACTGGTATCCATCCTGTTCTCCTATCCATTCTGACTTGATACACTGGATCGTTAAAGGCACTGCTATCAACTACTATTTCATGGCTTCAAGAAGTCACTTCCAACACAAAGACAAGTTCGAAGCAACAGGGTGCTGCAACGTTGCTCAAGATGAGAATCCCACCAGCAGATGTCATATCGAGCTGGCCAACGCCGAATTATACGAATCCGCATACCCGTGGCCAAGCACTTATCATCACGAATGTAGTCTTCATGGTTCTCATCACATTCGCCGTCGTCTTACGTTATTACACGCGCCTGACTTCACACCGGAAACTGTATCTAGACGATGTCCTTATTGGTATAGCATTGGTACGGTCCTCTCTTTATCTGTTCTCTCCTCCTGCCTCACTCCTTTGCTTCAACCAACCTCATGTTTGATTAATCTATGACGATATTCATCACAATTTCTCAATCAGGATGGACAGAGGACTGACTCCCACTAGATACTTTCATTGGGGCTTGGTGCAATAGTGATTCTGGCAAACGTTCGCTATGGCTGGAACAGACATCTTTGGGACGTTCCTATCACTCTCTATACCAATGCCTCCATTATGGCTTTTACAGCAAAGCTCGTCTTCGTCCTGGCCGCCACTCTCACTCGCGTCTCGCTCATTTGTTTCTACCTTCGCCTTGTATGCGATAGTGGACATGAACACTTCGAGTGGGCACTGCGAGCGAGTATGGCATGGCAGCTTGCAACTTGCGTGGCATTTGTGTCACTGGGTATCTTTCTTTGCAAGTGAGTGCAACGACATCTGGTTCACGTCGCATTCTTACCTCAATCCCTTTTCTGTATCTGCTTACTCATCTCGTGAATCTTCTGCATATCGTTGATCTTTCTACAATCCTCTTCGACCAGCATCAAATGGCATCCGGCGCGAGACTGACATTCCAAACAGTCCAGTAGACTCTTATTGGAACCTTTCCAAAGTGCTCACTGGCAAATGTCTAGACGAAGGAGTTGCGACGCTGGTTGTTGGTATCGTCAATTGCGTCTCGGATCTTATGGTGACAGTCCTGCCAATACCAATCATTATGCGACTTCGTCTACCCCTGCGCCAACGCATCGGTGTCATCTTATTGCTTGGGGCAGGAGTTATTGTCACAATCGCAGGGATAATACGTACCGTCTTCATATGGAAGGCTCTCATCAATACATACGAAGAGACGTGGTATTCGTATCCGTTATGGATATGTGCAGCCGTAGAGATCGATTTGGCAGTTGTGAGTCCTTTTTCATGTCCTTATTTCGCGAGCTAATGTCTTCTTTCCTACTGCTGTTCGATGTTCAGCCTGGCTAATAATTCCTTCTAGCTCTGCGCATGTGCACCAGCCTTAAAGCCTTTCTTCCGCTCCATTATTGAGAAGCTGAACTTCGTAGCCAGATCTGTCCGCCGATGGCTCCCTCCCTCCATGTTTTCGCTGTTTCGTGGTCGTCGCTCTAGTGATCGACCCTCCACTTCTTCCCCCCACGATAGCAAATTCTCCTCGCCCAAGCAGAGCGTGAAACCAAAGTTGACCTGCGCACCCGCAAACATGCCAAACCACCAACCCAGCCCTACCATATCACTGTTCAGGACTGCCAACCACGGATCAGCAGAAGCAATGGTCCATCCGCAAAAGTCCCATAACAATCGAATATCATGGGCTCAACGTGCCGGCTCACTTATACACCTGCCTACCCGATCCAGGAGCTTCTCTACAACAAGTAGTCAAGACGCAATACTTGCAGAAGACATCAACGGCGAAGGCACAGAACTTCGACAACTGGAACCAACTTTCCAGCACCGTCGAGCAGCAATAGCATTTCCAAATCCCGTGCACAGCCATCCGAACCTTCAGAACGCCTACGCGCCCCCAAACTGGGACAGACATTGGATGGAGAAGCAGAAAGCTCGAAGCCTTCCCGCCAGCCGCGATGGTAGCCGCAAAATCGAGAAACACAACGCCGCCGAGCATTTCCAACGCGCTTTCGCCGCTGCCTTTGCCCGTACGGCGAAAACCCACGACTACGTCTCCTCCTGGGTAGACGACATCGAGCTTGCACCTCGACTGAGCCAAGCTTACGATCGTGGTGAAGCGAGAGGGATTTCACTAGCTGCGCGCGCGGATGAGCACAGGGAGAATTGGGAACGATATCAGCAAGATAAGCGGGAAGAGGAAAGACAAGCCAAACAAGAGCTCGCTACTACGACGCAAAGGGATGAAACGGAAGCGGATCAAAGAACAAAAGAACAACACGAACGACAAGATAGCGTGTGGCCTAGAGAAGGAGAAGCCAGAGATATAGACGTCGCCAAATGGATGGGCACAGTGACGTCTCCTCGACACCTGGAAAATGGACACAAGACCGACGGGGACGTGCGTGGCATGGAAGAAGTCGGCGAAGATCTGCGAGGCACAGAAGAATGGCCGTTGTGTGTCGAGACGGAGCGGCGGTTGCGCCAACAGGGGGTGGTCAGCTGGAGACGGATCAGTGATATAAGAGTTGAAACTGCAAGAATGATCAATGTGCGATTCGGACCTGGGAGGGGAATGCTGAACTGTACGCCGAGATGACTGGGATTTGACTCTCAAGAGGACCCGGTTGTGGTCTCAAACAGGTAAATGTGGATACGAAACAGGACGTGGAACTCGCCGGAGAAATTCTGGCATAACAGGAAAGAGAGGGTGTCTTCTGTAGGGTCAGTGCTTGTAGTGTACCTGTAGACAGGACGGGAAAATAGCTATTAGCGCCATCATCCAAAAGTTAGCTGTTAAACTGGTTTCCTCTCGTCCTTACCGCTTGAGAGTGGCAGTTGGTACTGATCATTAGTCCGAGCCTTGATATGATTGACTACTGTGCTTTCACCACTATACAAACATATCCACTTTACTCCTCGAGTCGGAGGAAAGGATGAGAAATTTAGATCATGTGCTACAAGCATTTGATCTCCATAGCATTCCGTCTTTGCATAGTTTTTTCAACGAGATCTGAGCATAAGACTGTTGAGAATAGGGCGTGGGAGTCCATAAGAAGTCACGAAATGAGCATAAGAGGGAAAGGAATGGAATGTAATTAAAGCAAGTGCAACTTAAGAAGCATCAATAGTTGCAGTGATAGGAGGCTTGAACGCCTCCCGTTCTTTCGATGGCAGAGCTCCGCCTTCAAGCGTCCTTGCTCGAGTGAGTTTTTCTTTTCCTCATGCGTCGTTGTTCATTTGTCATCCCCTTGCAAGACCTGCTGAAGAGGCCGCTTTTGCTCGGGCGGTTTCTTCACTTAGCTTTGAGGGATCCTGGTAAGTCATAGTGAGGTCGAAGTTATCAACGAGACAGTATGTCCTTGTGACCCCTTTTCCGTCATAACCTTAGTCTTGAAGAAGACATCCCACGGATTTAAGATTATTGGCTATGCCTCTTGAGTCGCGACAAATGCACCTGCTTGCTTTCGTGTGCCTGCCGCACGCAGAACACTTTCGTATGTGCGTATCTGGCTGTATCTTGGCCACAATAGTAAGAAGAAGCCCCTTGGAAAGCGCAGGGGTCGCATCGAGGACGTCCAGAAATGTCTTGTCCTGCATGAGTCGGATTAGCTTCGCATAGCTGATGTTCTCCATAACTCGAAGTTCTTCGAAGATCGTTGCATCACTGAAAAGACTGATGAAGCCATCCTCCTGAACTAAGTCCTCCATCCATTTCTCGCAGAAAGGGATCAAGTGCTTTTTGAGAGCACCGTCTCCAACGTGAGAAACTACAAGCTTGATCATCCGAGGGAGGTGTTTCGAATCAAGATTGAATCGGCTCAAATCGTGGAGCTGCTGCTCGAACTTCGCAGCAATGTCTTCTCTGAGGCTGGGAACATCATATTTGTCGGCAGCGATGCATATCTGTGCATGGAAAATTATCTCCGTAAGCTTCTCATCAGAGCTTAGCCCTGTGACGTCCGTTGACGGCTTGTATTCCTTGCCGTAGATGTGCTCCAACATGACGGTGATCGCGGAGCTTTCGCCAGGGTAATCTTCCTTGAGAGTTATGATGTTGGTTTCAGACTCCTATGTGGAGTAAAATATTAGCTTCATCTGGATTTCCCAGACATGATACAGGAAAAGATTGTGAGCTCACCAGGAAACTGCCACACAATGCTGCACGAAAGGAGTTCGACTTCATGCTGAGGACGGCCTTATGGGCGGGGAGTGTTTGGTTCCCACCGTAATGGATGACAACATCGGAGAATAGCTCAGAGCCATAAAGGCTGCCAATAAACAATGATCAGCGAAGTGATCGTAGGCGGAAGACTGGGCGCCTCTGAAAGTGGACGAACCTTGGGACGTTGTGATTCATGGTTTTGCAGCTTGATGTAGGCTGTTGGAGACCAGAGTGCTCCAAACCAGGTCCTGTCTACTGGTTGATGAAGTTGAAGGTTCTGACGAGGAATGGTAATGTAAGTAATGAAAGCATAGACAGGATAGTATGGATGATAATTGTCTGTCTTATCTTGCTCACGCTAACGAAAAGCGACCATGATGAAGGCCAATTGAGACCAATGTTGCTGTAAGTGAAGGAGGCACGGACCAGGACACAATCACTTCATAACCATCTCATACCACTGATTGAGACGATGGTGAAGTCAGAGTGAGACTGTGGATTGAACAAGAAACTGGCATTGAGAATTGTCTTACAGTCACCAACCGAGGACCACACAGCACTTCGAGGTGATGCAGTCACGACTGCGTTGCCTAAGAGAAGTGCAACTTTCTTGCTCGTTTTCCTCTCTTAAAAAGTGGCTTTATGGGAGGGAGTTTGAGGCAGGATCTCTGATTGTCTGATGAGATTTGAGGGGAGGAGAGATGGAATGGATTTCAACTTCATCAGCACAGCGATGGTTGAGTGTTTCCATGGATTCTCGCCCACTCTTCACATCTCGGTGCTTAGCTTTCGTAAAAGAGGCGCCATATCCACCGCCTGATAAGAAAGAGCGATGTCTAGGTTTCATCTCGTGCTTTGGGATGTGATCTACATAGCGAATTCCGACCTTTATGAGTGCGACTATTGTGACTTCAGTCGCGTATCAAAAGGCCCGCACGCAATGTCTGTCTGTTGCACCCGTTGCAGTAACCAACCTTGGTAACGCACCGGCAGGAAGTGCACGTTGCGATGGGAACTGACGAGTCTATTCTAGACATCGTGGAAGAAATTGTGGAAGACATCTGAACCAGAAGCGCTTGCCACAGCGATGGCGTCCTCTCGAGAATTCGGACAAAGATGTCTTGTTTCATGAGGCCTTCGATCGCTCCCTTGTCGAGGACCTTCACTATGTCAAGCTCGTCCCATAGCATTGGAGAGGCTTCAAGAATCTCGAGGAAGAATTCTTGATCCATCAGATAACTCACGGTCGTGGCGCGCAGCTTTGCAGATGTCAAAAGACCTTCGCGCAGCTCTTTTGATAACTGGAGCAGAGCGACGAATCCATCCTGCTTTATAAGCAGCTGAATATCTGCGCTGTCTAGATTTTCAACGATCTGCAGGCTTCTGCGCACAGAGTCATTATCTGCAAGCAATTTGCAGAACTTATTGCTCATCAATAGGATATTCATGTAACGGTTGCACCAATCGACTGTGATAGACTTAATTGTTTCGTCTCCAATGTGCGAGATCACTAATGCGATTGTGGTGCACATGTCTTTCGGCCGCTTCTGTTTAACAACCACTTGATGGAGGCAGCTTTGGTATCTCGCAGTGATGTCCCTGCGCAGACTTGGAGTATCGTACTTGTCGCCAGCGATGAATACCTGAGCATAGAATAGGAGCTCGCGCGCATTTTTCTCGTGGGGTGATTGATCGTCAATTGGTGTGAGCGTGTATTGCTGTCCGTACATATGCTCGAACAGCACGCGAACTGCAAAGCCTTCCCCTTCGTATTCTTCTTCCAGCGCTATGTCTTTGCTTTGAGCTTCCTGTATGATCGCGGTTTATTATTTCTGATTATGAGAGTAAGACTTGGCACTGACTCACCACGAAATTACCCGTGAATGCAGCATAGAAGTACTTTGACTTCGAGCTCAAAATGGCCTTATGAGCAAAGAGCGTCAAACCATCACCATAGTGGATAGTGATGTCGGAGAGCAGCTTATTGTTGTAGAGACTTTGATATCGAATCGCGTCAGCTCATTGTAAGACCACGCCTATTCTTTCACGTACCTAGGGAGATCGGAGTCCATGATTAGAGATCAGTTGATTCAAGAGGGACCAACCCGAGGAAGTATGGCGATAAGAGGTGATGTGATGGCTGAAGAAAACGCCTGGAGATGATTCAGGAACTGAAGTGAATACAAACGACGATTATGCAATCATGTGACTCGGAAGCAAACAGCGTAATAGACTCCATGAATTGAATGAACTCGATCCGATATGGCAAACAAATACACATTCGGTTTTTTCAGTGCCCTTGGTCGCACCAAGCATGCTTGATTTTCATTGAAGTGATGGTTCAGAGCAGAGTACAAATGAGAGTAACAAAACGATTGAAGCCAATTTGGTATCTTAATCCATCAATGCCTTACCTTTCCCAAACACCTTAACAGACGATCTGACGACTGCCTAATCCGTTCGCCCTCATGCGTATCCATGATGGACATTCTTTCACTGTTCCGGAAGCGGGAGCTGGAAGTTCTTCAATTCAGCATCTTCGTCATCCAGATTGATACCACCATAACCGGTGGACATGTCAGTCTCGCCATGCCCGTTCTTCTCAAGCAGTAATTTCTCCAACTCTGGGTCGTCTGCGATCAAACTCTCCAACAGGTTTTTCTGCTTGATGAAGGCAGGTGAGTGGTCTGCAGATCTATTGGAAGCGGTGCTAGCGGATGACGGAGCTGGTCTGCTGTAGATGGAGCTCAAGGGCTGCCTGGTCGATGCGGAGACTGCGCGACCTTTGCTGTATCCTAGAGTTGACCGAGATGCGGCGGTAGCAGATGCATGACGCAACGATGCTGCAGTCGGTGCCATGGCTGACGAAGTAGGCTTTCTGGAAAATGGAGCCGAAGCAGGAGCACGAGACCGAGCAGCTGTATTCGCTGTGGGTGCTGCAAACCGCGGGGGCGCTGACACGGTCGAGGTCACAGAACTTGGCCTTGAAAGAGCTGATGCGGCACTCCTGGACGACAACGTGGAGGGTGCACGTGTCATGGGAACCCGCTTCTTGAGAGGATTTGCAGGCTTGCCACCGGGTCCTTTGAGATACTTGCCAAGGTTGTCAGCATCCAGGTTGCCGATGACATCCTGCTCGAGAGCCTTGCGGACTTCTTCGTCGTCCAGGCGTTTGGCTGTCTCCTCGATATTCTTCATCTCGCGTTGGATGCGGGTCAAGCCATCGGGACCAACCGGGTTCATGTGTACACCATACCAGCCGTTGGTGAAGTTGGCACCTTTGAGTTCATCCCACTCCTCCAGGTCGAGTCTCTCATCAGGATAATCGGGCAGTGCTAGTTTTGGTCAGCTACATTGTAAAGACAGATGAAGTTATGGCGTACGGATAGATTTAGGCGGCATATACTCGATGTCAGGTACGACTGGCTCCTGCGTAATTTTCTGGGCATCTTCATGAAGGATCTTGACCTTGGCTCTGCGAAGCCGTGGGCTGAGGGTCTTTTGAGCAGACTCCTTTGCTGGGGCCGGGTTTTTGAGTGGTCCACCTTTGGCATTGGTTGTCTTCATGCCAAGGGGAGCGCGGTTACGCGGTCCTACGTCTTGATTCAGAATTGCATCTTGATGTGACGTTTACCAGTTTTCCCTACCAGCCGGCGTGATAAATGCATTCTTGTCCAGCTCTGCGCCTTTTCCTCCCTCCATAAAGAGAGTATCTCCTCCCTTCTTTCCAGTCTTGAATCCAGTGTTGAATGCATCGTTCTCATCATTCAATTGCTTGCGGAATGGTGTCTTGGGTGCTTTGTTGGCAGGCGTCTTTGCACCGAGAGCTTGATTGAGGGGTTTCGCAGCGGCAGCTCTCTGATGGTCGTAGGTCAGGTTTTCCTGATCAATGCGAGCTGCAAACATGGTGGGTGGTGTATATCGTGGTCATGCGGTGATTCAGGTCGTATTATGTTGTGGGTGTTGGTTCTTTATCTATTGTTTATTGGTCGTGTCGATGTCGCGTGTGCTGTCATACTCAATTACGAGTCTTGTAGAGCATGGGCGTCATGAAGTGGAAGGAGCTTTGTTTGTGTTTCGGTAATTGGCCGGTCAACATTGACACTTTGGGGAAGGAGCTGTTTCGCGCGGGGAGAGGATGTGAGCCCTGCACGCATACGGTAGGGCTGGCTAAAAGGTTCGAACACCGCCCGCAGCCTATTCTGTCTGTTCTGCCTGTTTGTTGAATGTTTGGCAGGAGCTCCTGCTTTGTTGGTCTTGGCGCGGCTCTCCGCGTGGCCTGAACATTGTCACCGACGAAGTGTCCAGAACTGCCCATCTCCATTACCCAACACCAACCCCTTTTCCACGAATACAACAACTTGTCCTCCTCCCTCATCTCACCTCTACATCTCGCCCATCAACAGTTTCAAACTTTGCAATACAGCCGAAATGGACGCCATCAAGCAGGTGTGTTGAAACAGCCCACATTGCCCCTCAATAGGCATCAACAATCAACCCCCAATTTCTTTACTCTCTCACATCATGATGAATGCTTAATTCGACAATCGTCACGACATCGCTATATACTGGTGCTTGATATTTACCTTTTGCTCTCTGACTTTCACCCTTTCTTACACATTCACACCCCCAACCATGACCGAGGCGGTATGCAAGCTGACATCTGACCCGCCAGCGCATGAACGCTCTCCGCCTGGAAGCCGACGAGTCCGCCGCAAAGAACGAGGAGCTCAGCGCCAAGATCAAGGCTCTCGAGCAGGAGAACCTCGCCAAGGAGCAAGAGATAACCTCTCTTTCACACAAGAACCAGGTACTTGAGGCCGAGCTTGAGAAGCTTGAGTCTGGCCTCAAGGATGCCAAGGCTCTCGCTGACGAGAGCTCTCAACACGGCACCCAAAACGAGAGCTTACAGAGGAGACTGCAGCTTCTCGAGGAGGAAGCCGAGCAGGCCGACAAGAACATGAGAGAGACAAACGAGAAGTGTGTTGGAGCCATCGCATTTATCATCAGTCAACAACTAACCATGATCTCTTTACAGGCTCCGTCAAACCGACGTCAAGGCTGGCCACTACGAGCGCAAGGTGCAGGCACTCGAGACCACAAGGGATCAATGGGAGCAAAAGTACGAGGAGATGGCCAAGAAGTACGCAGACACCAAGAAGGAGCTCGACGACTTTGTTGCCGAGATTGGCAACATCTGAGCGGCTACCCCTGCTTTCCCAAGCTCCACACAGCCAACTGCCGTCCGACATGTTACGAAACAAGTGTACCTGGCGGCGACGGCGGCGGCAGCAGGCATGCTATGCATAATTGTCATGTTCCTAGCTTGACATGACTAGGTGGAGCACTATCCGACAATAAGCACCATCATCTGAGCGTTTGGTCTGGGGGTCTTTGATCAGGTCATCATCTCCTCGTTATTACCAGCCCTTTCACGATACCACCCAACAATGAAGAAATCATCACATCACAAACACCTCCCAGGCAGATTAGACTACTTTGTTGTTGTTGTTGCTGCGTTGCAGATTTAATAATTGTAGCAGATGCAGAATTTACCTATATGCAAATGGGTATCGCTTGTAATTTTTTTCCATCACTCTAGCCTTCCTAGACGGGCAGCAGTTGACGCCTTCCATATGGTACCGGCCACGCTTCCTGGCATACACGGCTTACTCTCCTTTCCTAGCCTTAGCAGCAGCCTGGTTCTTAGCCTTTTGCTTTGCCCTCGTTTGCTGCCTCTCAGCCTTGCTCTCATATCTGAACTTCTTCTTCCTAGGCTTGACCTCGCCCGGCTTCTTTTTCGGCTTCTCCTTGGTCCACACTCTCTTCTTCTTCTCGCCTCCCTCTCCTGCCTCTTCCTCCCCTTCCTTGGCCACCGTCACATCCTCCTCGTCCTGGCCATCCCATTTCCGCGGATCATCGTCCATAGTCTCAATTGTCACAGTCGTGAATTTGTCCTCGTCAACGTACTCGTCCACGCCGTCTGGCTTTGCTACCGTCTCGTCGATGCCATTCCATTCGCTGTCTTCACCCTCACCGTCTTCGTTTTCGTTGTCTGAATCTTGCAGGTCGGGGTTCATCTGTCGTAATTGGGCGTTGACTTCTGCGACATGTGCCTCTAGGTCTTTCTTGCGCTCTTCGCGGATCTGTTACACCTTCCAGTCAGCACTTCTATATCTCCTAGTATCTACCCTCACCTGCTCTGAACGAAGCAGAACAGACTCGATCCATGTAGACATGACTAACCTCACGCCGATGCACAACCCGCTCCTCCTTTTCCTTCTTTATAGCTTCCTCTCTTGCTGCCTTGATGCGTTGGACTTTGCGCTTGTGGAAGCCGGTCAGGTAGTCCTGGCGGGCTGCGGTGTCGAACTTCAGTTCGTCAAGTTGTTGGACGCCGCGGCCTCTGCCACCGCCGCTGCCGCGGATGGGACCACTCGTGCCTGTTGTTTTGCGTTTCTTGAATGCTGGTGCCATTTTTGCTGGCTGTGAAGGGGAATAGGGCGTGGTAGTGGATACTGATTCTTTCCAGCCGCTAATTGGACGCGGAGGTTGTGGTCGCTCCGTTCTCTTCTGCTCGACGGGTCGTTCAATACAATGGCTGAGAACCAAAAGTTGGTAAAGAGATCCTAAATGAGGTAGTCCGAGGCTTTGGGAGAACACTAATTCATATGGTGTATGTATTGTGTGTCTGAGAAATAATTCAAAAGCGCATGATGTAAAGCTTCGAACCAATTATTTACCAGAAAGTTTGATGGAGATTTCGGAGTAAAAGCTTCTAGGTCGGTTTTGGGACCTTTGGACCCCTAATTCCCGCATTGGGAAGCACGTACACCTCCTCATCCATATATCGATAAGCTGGGCTTTACTGTAGTTGGCCTCACAATGGCACCACTAACTTGTAACATTTCTATGCTGTGCTGGGCAACAGGAAATGCTATAGAAGATGATCGATTGCCAGCATCTTCTATACATTTTAGGGCCACGACTGATATTATTCGGTATATAGCTACTGCCCTCAAGATACAGACTCATTTGTAGTCCAAAAGCTGTATTTCTAGGCTTAACAATCAATCCGCATGAACATGCTTCAAGCCTTCACCAGGACTAGAAACTCATGGCCGTCTGGCAGCTCGCCCAATGGCCATTTAGTCCCCTTATTGCGTAAAGTCTGCATAGCAGCTATTGGCTCTTGATGGTCGACATAGAAGCCAGTATCTGCACAAGACACGGTGCCATCGTTGTCTCCAAATAGGGAGCCACGCAGCTTGGCTGTGCGGACATACTCGACTGGACATGACAGCATAATAGCTTGTGCGTGCTTTTCGGTCATACTGAGGTCGATATTTTCGACACCATGGCCAAATGCGCGAAGAGCAGCAAGTATCGCTGCAGGGTGCGAGCTTAGAATGCCGAAACCATGGTCTTGTTTTCCTTCTCTGAGGGTCCGAAGTAGCTAAGATAAGGGAGTCAGAGTAGGCGAGAGGGGGCCTTATGGAGAAGCGGTGCCTGGCCAGCGGGTTCACGATAGCCTGCTGATTCCGCCCAGGATATCTTACCTTTGTCGCCAAACCTTTTCGTCTGAACTCCAAGCTGACACAGAGTTGAGTGACCCAGCACATACTCTTGCCTTCATAAGTCCAGCGCGTGGCGCATACGTTGCCGATAAGGGTATCTCCACTGCGGACTCTGACGTATACGTTGCGTGCTGTAGTCGATGAAGGGAGGCATTGCTCACGAAGTACTCTCGCGCTCATGCGAACTCGACGGCCTTGCTTGGTCTCAGTCAGGGGACCCCATATTCCGTAGTGGGAAGAGAATAATTGAGCGGCATCTCCGAGCATCACATCGGTGATTGAAGAGCCATGGAACTTCTCAAAGGTATACTCCATCTCAGTCTGCCTTCGAGATCTCGTGTAGTCAGGAGCTCAAGAGAGCCGAGCAATCATGGGGTGTCTTAATGATACAGATAATGAGATAGGATGTTTGATGCATTCGTCATTCGATAGGTAAAAGAGCAACTACCGATGTGTCGCAGCTGCTTGAGGTGACTATATTTCTTGCGCTATCTATGCTCCTCGTTGTCTTATAGAAGCTGGTGATCGAAGCATATTGGGCGTTCATCCAATAGTTTTCGAGTAAGTTAGTCATACTATACTAGTGATTGAAATAGGCTCAGCTAGAATGCAGTTGAATTACCGGGCGTATGTAGGTAAGCGAACGCAACGGGTCAACGCGTCGTTCGTTCCAAGTAGTCAATCATCAAAATGGCATTGGAATATTCAGAGCATAGAGTCAGCCTGCTTGCGATCCACTCGTGATCGTCATCACGTGGACGACAGCATTGGCATCCATGTTTGAGCTGTGAGGAGCTGTCGACGTCATCTCAACACGATGAGATGGAACATTTCCCATCGCTAAACAAAAATGAAATTTTGATAGTCTTTTCTGACTCCATTGCCGAAAGATTAAAACACCATGACAGATGTGCAGAAAAAGCTTCGTGTGGGCATCGTTGGTGCGGGAGAGGTAGCCCAAGTGATTCACCTGCCGGTGCTGTCTATGCTTTCACAGCTCTACTCCGTGTCAATCGTGTGCGATCTGTCAAAAAAGGTTGAGCCATGCTTTTCCATAATTACTTTCACTCTTCCTTCGCTGATACATGAGGTTCGTCCATAAAGAACGCAGAGCATTGTGCTATAAAATTCCACATCCCAACCTCGACCACGAACCCGGAGGAAGTCTTCAACAGTAGAGAAGTGGATGTAGTCTTTGTCCTCACATCCGATGAGTTTCACGCCCCTTATACCATATCCGCGCTACAAGCCGGCAAACATGTCATGATCGAAAAGCCCATCACCCTTTCCCTCGCAGCGGCCCAACGAATCGTCGATGCAGAGGCAAACTCCAAGGGCAAGGTCTTTGTGGGCTACATGCGGCGTTACGCAACCTCCTTCACACAAGCATTCAAACGCGAAGTAGCCACCATCCCAAAGATCCTCTACGCCCGCTCTCGCGACTTCAGCGGTCCAAATGCCTATTTCGTAGACGGCTCCGGCACCTTCCAAGTCAAGAACACAGACTTCCCCCAAACCGCCGGCGCAGACCGCAAACGAAACCTCGATGCCCTCATGCACGAGAACTTTGGATCCAACCCAACCACTCAGCAGATGCAATACTGCCGCTTTCTTGGCAGCTTGGGGAGCCACGACCTAAGCCTCATGCGAGAAGTCCTGGGCTTCCCTGAGGAAGTCGTAGGCGTAACCCTCAACGACCCCTTCTACACCGCCATGTTCAAATGTCGCAACAAGGGCGAAAAGGGTGGACCCTTCTACATAACCTACGAATCAGGCATCGACAGCGTGCCCGAATTCGACGCCCACCTAGCCGTGTACGGGGAGAAAAAACGTGTCTCCATCCAGTATGATTCTCCTTACGTCAAGGGCTTGCCGATCAAAGTCAAGATTCAGGAAATGAACGAACATGGCGAGTTTCAGACGAGGGAGATTTTGAGTTCGTACGAGGACGCGTACACGTCTGAGCTGAGGGAGATGTATGAGTGTTTTGTTGAGGGCAAGGAGATCAAGACGTCGGCCAAGGATGCGATGAATGAGCTTAAGCTCTATGAGATGATGTATGAGAAGATCTGATGTGGAAAGCTGCGAAGTAGTCTATCGTTCGACTTTGTCTGATTGAACAGAGCAAAAAAGTTCGCCAAAGCAATCTTGGCTAATGATGTGCTGAACGGAGAAACAATGACCTCTGGGGTGAGCTATATCGAAAGGTTCACTTCAGAGATTTCATAGTGAAAGGGCAATCCGAGTGTCATTCCATCTCATACTGAATATGATCGCACCCCCTCCATAGTACCAGCCTCACATTAGCAAGGACGTACTTGTCCCAAGCAGTCCCAACACTTCCCCTCCATCAAAATTAGACATCCCTCACGACCCCCCTTCCAACCTCTATCCCCCGATAAAACCCCTCCATCTCCGCCCTCTGCTCCCTCCACAGCGCCTTGAGCACAACATCATGGCTCGGATCACCATCCCAATACTTAGCATGAAAGCTCCTCGCGCCACCCTCCCAGTCTCTCCGGCCAGGCCAATTCACATTCCAACCATACCAAACAGGGCGCCAGGGCATATTGCCCTCGCGCCTATGCGCATAATTCAGCAGATTCTGCTCCGGGAAACTGGGGTCAAACCGCCCGGGGAGGGTCAGGAGCGAGATGTAGTACGCGAACATAGCCGCTGAGGGCGCGAAGACGAAAAAGCCGCAGTTCAGGTAGGAAGAGGTGGATGTGTCGACGACAGGCGGGTAGGGGTGGTCATAGCCCCAGAAGTCGGCGTGCGTGGCAAACATGTAGGTGCGAGGGAGGGGCGCCTCGTCCGGCCTGACTTGGTCCGGGTTGGCGAGTGTGTGTTGCTCCAGGGTGGCCTCGTCGTAGAAGACGCCGTCGAGGGATGCCGTGACGAGCATGTCGGCGTCTATGAAGCAGATTTTCGAGTAGGCGACTTGCTCCCACAGGCGGAGTTTGGTCAGGACGTCGGCCCAGCGTGCGTCGGCTGGTGTGACCCAGTCGACTGCGAGTTTCTCGACCGGGATCACGATGGCGCCGTCTTGGGTCAGGCGGGCGCGTTTGCGTGCCGAGATGTCCGAGGTGACGAGGACGAGGAAGGGGATGCTGGCGTTTGTGCCAGCTGTGGGGGAGTGCAGGAGTTGGTAGATCATTACGCGGGCACTGAGGTAGTAGCCGTCTAGGTCGTCGTCTTCGTCTTCGTCGCCTGTGCCTTCTTCTTTGTGTTTGCCGGCGAGGAAAGTCGCGAATGCGTGACGAGGCCGCTCGAGCTGGTCGGCTGCGGCGTGCGAGGAGAAGTGACTTTTGCCGATTTTGGACGGCCAGCTGGAGGTGGATGACAGATTGGGTGTTGAGCGGATTGATACTGTGATGATGGAGATTGTGATGAAAAGGGCGATGCATAAAGCTATGAATCTGGGTGAAGATGCTATGATTGCCATGGTCGAGGCTATCCGAGAACAAGCATACTTGCCTTGGACTTATCGAAGGGAGAAGGTAAGAATGAGTTGAACGACTGTGTCGAGGTCGGTCGTGTACATACATTCCGCCATGTCTCACCCGCAGTTGTCCCTGAAATCGACCAAGCAAGGGCGGAAAATCTTTAATGAGGAAAACGCTACATCTTCCATAGTACAGAGAGAGGCGAGAAAGCATAATGGAACGGAGAAGAACAAGGTATGATTTTAGCGTACCGGTCGTTAGGTGATGTGATTGTACAAAAGTGCTGTGTACAGAAAAACAAAACGCCACTCCAAAGATAAAAGGTTCAGTCATTGCTGATGCCCATGTAACCCACATTTTACCAGACCTTGAACGCCACGCAATGCTATGTTACACGAAAGTGGAATACTATCTTCAGAATCACGCCAGCTGGCCCGCAAGACCAATGAATAAAGCCTGGGCGGCCAGTTGTAGTGTCCAGACGCCAACCTTTTTCAGTCGACGTACGCGTTGGGAGTCGTCAACAATATCCCTCGCAAAGGCTTCATACGTCTGTCCAGATGTCAGCAGTTGCGGCTTCAAGTCCAAGATGGAATAGTTGCAAGCGTACCTCTTTCGACATGTCGTCGAGCAAGCCGCTGTCGAAGATGGTCCAGCTTCCGTCGAATTCGCTGACGCGCTTAACGACGCGACAATTGACAGGAATAAATGCTCGTTTGGAGTTGATGAAGGCTACAATGGGTCTGATCAAAGCGTTGTTCACGTAGGATAGGTCTCTTGTGAAAATGGGGACGGCAGCTCTGACGTCGTTGAGATGGACACGCAGATCCATGACGACAAAGCGAGTGTCGTCTTGATTTTTAGAATCAAGATGATCATGCTGGTCTGCGTGGTGGTCGCTCATGTCGTGCTGATGTGTTGTGTGAAGGTAGCCTTGCTTCATTGTAGCCTCCATGCGATCGTAAAAGTCGGACATGACTTTTGCGATACTGCCGTCTTGATCAGCAGGGAACATGATGTCGCTGACAATGTCGACGTTTCCTTCATGGATCCATGAAAAGGGGCCTTCGACGCCTCTATTGAGGTGGTCAATGTTGAGTCCATCAATTCGTAGCCTGCTGTGCTTTTTCCACTGTGAGGGGTCTCCATTCCTGTCATCTATGGTAAGGCCAGTTTGATTGTGCGTCTGTCGTGGATGAATAGTGAAGAGTGAATCATCGAAAGAACCAGAGATCATGTTTGCAGAGATCAGATCATAGAATAGCCACTGCTTGCGAAGTCTAGGCAGGTCGCAGGAGTAGATGGAAACGGAGAAAGGACGAAAGTTGTTTGGTTGGTAGACGGTAACAAGAACGTCTTCCAGCTTGAATGAGTCAATCTCGAAGTCACCGGGGCTATGCTCATGGCGATAAGAGCGGGGGTCGATGTTGGGATCGCCAGGAAGTACATGGGTGCGATCGACGACACCACGGACACCCTTAATCTCGACGTCGCATAGGAGACCCTTTCCATTGAACCATTTGGCAAAAGACAGAGTGACGTTGACGGTGTTGATGGTGACGTCGAACTGAGTGTAATTGGTGTCCTCCTCTTCTGTGTTCTGGGTATCTGGCACCTTTTCTCCCTTGGTTGCGGCAGCAGCGGCAGCAGCAGCACTAATGGACGAACCTTTTGAAACGTTGGCTTGACCTTGGCCTGGACGTCTGGATACAAAGACATTTCGGAAGGTGATGACACCATCTTTCCACTTTGGCACGACAGCAGACTCGAAGACGACTTTTACGCCGGTTGACTTTGTAAGGTAGTTGCCGGCCCAGCCTGCCAGAGTTTCTTGGGCAAAGATACTGTTGATGGCTAGTACAGCAAGAGAGACGAAGGTGGTTGTTCCGAGAATGATCCACAGCAGGTGAGCAGCAAGGAACCAGGAAACAAAGGCGCTGATGTCGTCGGTGTTGAAGGGACGGACACTTCTGATGGAGAACCACTTGAAACGAACACCCAGTCTTGACCAGAAGCCAGAGGCAGCAGCGAGTAATTCCTCTTTGGTAGGCCTGTGAAGGTGAGGAAGACGGTCTAGCAAATGGTGATGGTGAGACTGCTTGGACTGGTCGGCGACATGGGGGACAGGACCTGAAGGCGCGTCTGCCTTTGCAGGTTGAGCAGAGGATGCATGCTCGGAAGAAGATGGAGGAGGAGGAGGATGAGAGGAGGGAGGTTGTTCTGCATCCGTCTTGGGTGAGGTTTGACTTCTCACCCGACTATGTGTATCATCACTCTTGAATCGCCTATTGCACGCGGTGCATGTATGAGGATCCTCGGGCTGGCGCGGTTTGTGGTGCCATGAAGATGACAGACGCGACCAGTGTGACGTAGGAGGAATCAGCGAGCGTTGCCGGGCTGGGGCTGCTCTCTGCGAGATACGGCTGGAGAAGTGACGCGCGGTGAAAGAGGTTGACAGACTCGAGAAAGGAGTGCTACCGCGGGAGGTGGTGAAGTGTGAGCGAACGATGGGGCGCCATGGTCCAGCAGCAGCAGCAGCAGCAGTAGCAGTGGTAGCGACCGGGCGTGTTATAGAGTGAAGAAGTGGTAAGAGGGAACGTGCAGATGCAGCGCCGGCGGCAGGATGAAGCGAATGCGACAGTGAAAGCCAGACAGCAGCAGATGGAGCTACATGTTGACTCATCGTCTATTGGCGCCTGAGCATTGTTGAGAATGTCTGGCAGACTGAGAACAATCTTATGAGAAGCAAGACTGGAAGACTGGAAGTGATGAAGAATCTATGATGCCGGCCTTGGATTTGCACATGCATATGAAAGAGCGCACTGACATCAAAGACCAAAGAACCAGCCGCCCGTTTGATGCCAAGCCACCTCCATTCCCACTTTCCACTTTCCACTTTCCACCTTTTCCTAACGCCGACAAACCCCGACAGTGTGCCCATGCGCTGACCCTCCGCTCCGCGAAAAGTCAAAGTCTCCAAAAGTTGACGCCAAGATTTCAGGTTCCATCTTTTTGCCTGATCATCCAATCTGCAGCTTTCACTTACACACCTCGCCGAATCAAGACTTCCTTTCACGCTCCCTTCACTCTATACTCTACGTGACGCTATTTGACGTGCAAGGACTCGAGCATCGCCGCCAACGACCCGCCACCCAGACCAACACCACACTATCTTCGCAATCATGCCTGCACCTACCGCCCTTCTGCGCCGTCCCGAGGAACTCGCCATTGAGGAGACCGTCCACGATACTCCTCAGTGTATGTCTCTTTCTCCCACTCGGCTCAAGACCACATTCTAACCGACATACCAGCCGCCGTCGACGAAGACAGCTTCATGATTTCCACATCCGGTCCTCAAGCATCATCATCCGAGGCACCTGCTGTCCAACAACCCCAAGACACCGACATGCAAATGGACTCTGCCGAGCGCCCCCTCTTTAGCGCTGAGAAGGCTATCGCACAAGTTCACCGTAGCGAGACTCGCAAGGTCCCCGTGCCACCCCACCGCATGACTCCACTTAAGAACTCATGGCCCAAAATCTACCCACCTCTTGTCGAGCACCTCAAATTACAGGTCCGCATGAAGTAAGACATATACCTCTGAACACTCACGGATCCGCTCTAACATACTTTCAAGCGTGAAATCAAAGGCGATTGAGCTCAGGACATCCCGCCAAACCACCGACACTGGTGCATTGCAAAAAGGTGCTGATTTCGTCCATTCTTTCTGCTTGGGCTTCGAGGTCGATGATGCCATTTCACTACTGAGATTGGACGATCTTTACATTCAGACTTTTGAGATCAAGGACGTTAAAACGCTTCAGGGCGAGCACCAGGGCAGAGCTATTGGCCGCATTGCAGGAAAGGATGGAAAGACAAAGTTTGCGTACGTCATGGTCATTCACATTTCAATGTGCCACTCTAACATGAGATTTACAGCATCGAGAACGCATCACGGACAAGAGTGGTCCTGGCCGACTCCAAGATCCACATCATGGGTGGCTTCAAGAACATTCACATTGCACAAGAGGCTATTGTCAGCTTGATTCTCGGTTCCCCTCCCGGCAAGGTCTACGGCAACCTCAGGACTGTCGCTTCGAGGATGAAGGAGAGATTTTAGGTGCATATGCCCGGTCTAGCGATTTCACTTGAAAAGTGGCACCTCTATCATACTACAGAAGGTGCATGCAGTCAGCAAGAGGGAGACAAAAGTTAGGGAAAGGTTCATGATATCCCGTTCGATGAGCAATGGCGTTGGGGTTGGACTGACGTAAAGTTTGGTGCATATGGGCGGCGTTTGCTATTCTGAAGGGGCAGCTTCCATGTCAAGGACATCTACGAGCACGAAGAAGAGACTCAGAAGCATTGAATGAAACACCCAAGAAACTCTTACATCTTCATCGCCACCGACTATCTCGCTACACTCACCAAAAGTAAAGTCTACAATGTGACCAGTGACCAGCGTGAAGGATTGCAGTGTGGTATTATTCAAACCAATCGAGTCAGAAGTGTACACTCGAAGGAGAGGCCAACCTGGAAGAAACCTCATCTCCCCCATCATTCCTCTTTCTCCACCACCCTTTCAGTCCCTTCACGACTCCCACTAGAAAACCCAGCAAACTCGCCTTGTTCGCAATTGCCACCACCAACGCCTCCACCTTCCGTCGTCCTTGTGCTATCAACACTGACACCAACGCCGACAGCACGCCCACCTTGCACCATCAGAACACCGGTCCTGTCACCCCTCACAAACCTCCACCTCCAACCCCTGACTGGATTCTGACTCCCCTGAGTCCCACAAGTCGGGCAGGTCTTCTCCACCACGATGACGTTGGTGCAATGGCTTCTCGCATGGTGGATATCACAGGGTGCTTGATTCTTGTGGAATAGCTTCGTTTCGGGTATCGGTTTTTGTATTGGCTTGGTGGTATTGCGAGGGAGGTCGTAGCGATGTTCATTATGGTTCTCGGAGGAAGGAGAGTGGAAGAATTGGTCGTTGAATGAAGCCCATATTCGTCGGGCAGTCAACCAGGGACATTCGTAGTAGAAGCTGTAGGATATCATGTGCCTACGACAGGGATACGTTTGGGCTTCGTAGTAGCACATGTCTGCTTCCTTTTCCCCTATTCCCCAGTCTTGTTCGGTATGGTGTGGTGGGGTAGATATGATGTGGTTTGGTGGGGGAAGAGAGCAAGATAGACAAAGGCAGAGTAAAGCGAGAGGGGAAAAGTGGTATGATTGATGGACAGACATATTGATTGCTGCTCACGAGCAAGCGTTGGTAGCCACAGACTGGTGATCCATACATATAATCCCCCGCAGTAGCAATTAGTCTCGACCTACCTTCAACCCCTTGACTGGGACAGACGGGTTGTGTGATATGCCCTATATTGTTGATATGCAATGGTGCCTGATTGGCAGACGCGCTGATGATGAGCGCATAGAGGTCTCATTGGCAGGTGCGCGGGGTTATATATGTATATACTGCACCTCATGTACAACACGATAGGTCGAGATATGCATTAACTTGTCACATGCTCGAGCCTCACTGCGGATGCTGATAAAAGATGGGACGTCAAGCATGTAAGGTATGTTCAAGACAAGCAACCTGATGGGAGCGGTGCAGTACAACAATCACGGAAAGACTGATCCATTTCAGGTCAAGGTTTAGGGGAACTCACCTAAGACTGCCGGCCGCAATGCTTGGCAACGACGTCGTTGACGGGCGGGTTGTGCAACGGTCAAGCGTGGGCAGACGTCTAGTGTCAGCACGGCCTCAATCATGGATTGTTAGATTGTTGGCGGTCTGCGCATGGCCACGGTCGCCGATCCAACACAAGCGCGCCAGCCCATTGCAAGTAAAGTAGGTCAAAGGTAGTTACGTCGTTCTATTTAGTGTCAAGAGCCGTATTTGTCGCTGCAGGAGCCGCTGACTGTTATGCGCTGTGCTGGTCCAGCAAAGGCGGTTGCCGCCCGATTACCATCTCCATCACCATCACCCTCACCTCCGCATCTGCATCTGCATCTGCTGCACGAGCTCATTGAGCGAGACATCACCTCACTTGTTGCACCACTTCAATTGTCTGTTTGATTGTTTCTCCACCTGTCCAACCACAATACCGTCATTCGGATTGAGGTTGCTCACACAACCATGCCTTCGTTGCGTGAAGAGGAACCACGTCGTCGAAAGAAAGACTACGACCGTGACACATCTTCGCGCACATCTCGAGGAGACAAAGAGCGCCACCGATCTTCGAAGAAATCACACCGTCGGCGGAGCTCTAGCAGTAGAGAAGGTAGTCCTGATCGTCAAGAAGGGTCGTCCAATTCAGACCTCGCAGCCGCGGCCAAACCTGCAAAGAAAGTGACCATGCTCGTTCCAGAGATGGACCGCCGCTCCTCGACAGGCACTCGCTCCACTTCCTATCCCACCTTTTCCAAGGAGCACAGCAAAGAGGCCGTCCACAGTCGTGAAGAAGATGTCAAACCCAAGACACCCGTTACTACCAATGATGCTCACAAACCTCGCTCCTCTTCTGACGGACCGACACCTGAAGCCACTAGACCTGAAGCTAACCAACCAGCTCCAAGCCGGACCCCGCCCAGTCCACCGCTCACAGAAGAGGAACTTGAAGCAAAGAGGGCTAGCATGGCCAGTGACAGAAAGAGGACGACGGACAAACTCAAGGCTGAATCACGCCGCACGCGCAAGAGCTCCTCGGACAGCCTGCGTCCTACCAGCAGCGGCTCCCACAAGACATCCTCGCATCGCCCCAGGCCATCTCCAGATGACTCGGAAGCCAGTGACATGTCGGAGCGCAGTCGGAACAAGTCGAAGCGCTCAGACTCGACCGGCATCAGCAAGAGATCGTATGCGGTGAGGGAAACGTCGTCTGATGAGCAGGCTTACCCAGCAACCTCGAGCATCACACAGCACACCCAAGACTCGCAGGCGACTGAGAAGAGGAGCGAGCGCCGTCCACCTGGTCTCACCACCACAGATCCATACTCGCCGTCATCTCAGCCTTCTCCGCGCACGCCTATATCTGCCCAGCACCCTGTCCAGGCTAGCATGTCTGGAACCAAGCCTGGCCAGGACTACTACGACATCCCTCCTCCACCGCCAGCCAGTATGCCTCCACCGCCTCTGCCGAATACCATGCCTCCTCCACCTCCACCAATTGTTCCACCCGAGGCGAATCCACGTGTCGACTACCTCCTTGAGAACGGGGGTCTTGCCCGGCCCATTCCCAGAACCTTTTTACCAAGAGTGGTTGCCCAACCCGCTCAACCTTACAATGCCTACGCATCCCCTCGCCTAAATCAAGGCAGTGCACCCAACGATCTTGTACAATTATTTGCTCCTGTTCATTCCCGTCTCGAAGAATATATGAAGGTCATTGAGAAGAATGGTTCTATTGCTGTTGCTACTGGGTATCGTTCTGTTGCACGCAGGTTACTGGATCGCGTTGCTACTGTTTTTGCCCGCGAGATATCCAATGAAAGATGTCGTTGTGTCATGTGTACGAGTCGACCTGCCCCAGAAATGTCCGACGAGGAAGAAAAGGGTATCAGCTGGGGTGAGATATTGGAATTTACTGTTGGCCGCAGAGAGCTTCCTCAATGGCCCCCATTTACAATCTCCGCCCAAGCCGGTGGTCTGGGAATTGTTGGTACGGAGCCTATGCAGAAGATCGATCCCGATGTCCCCCCTGAATGGCGTGACCACTACCTGAGGCAGAACGCCAAAACAAAGCGGGCTGTCGAGGGCTGGCTATCCACATCTGATGACTCCCCAACGAGCGCTCCAGCAGAGGTTGACGATGAGACTCTCACCTTTGCCATTACCACGCACATCCAGCCTGAGCGCCGCCCTTTATTCATTGCGCTAAAGAGAGGCCTGTCCAAGCTCCCACCTCCCGGAGTAGAACCACCCCCTGGGCACAAGAACGATGCTTTGGCAAAGGTTTCCGTCGCCTTACAGCGTCTTTACCGCT
Organism: Dothideomycetes sp. NU200; assembly: GCA_027943355.1. Taxonomy (NCBI): domain Eukaryota; kingdom Fungi; phylum Ascomycota; class Dothideomycetes; species Dothideomycetes sp. NU200. The sequence goes on along the minus strand of BSCJ01000031.1, from coordinate 248,474 downwards.
TGCCCAATCCCCCACGCGAAGCCGAGTGCTGTCTCTACCTGCTTAACAACCAGTACCTACACAACACTCTCGCCACCATTGCAGCTGTCACAGACGGCGAATGGGACATACTCGTCTCTGGCCGCTTCGATGGCTTTTTGGTCAGCGGTGCCGAGACACAGATGCCCTCTTCAGCTTATGGCTCTGGCATCAACATGTCCCATGTGCCCTCCCGCGGCCCAACAGCTACCCCGTTGTCACGAGGCACCACGCCCTTCAGCGCCAGCGGTCGCGGCTCCACGCCTTTCTCGCCCCTACGCAACGTTACCACTCCAGACTGGACCGGCATGTTCCCTTCTAGAGGCGCAACTCCCTCCTTGGGCATGTCTGCCACCGGTCTCGGTCCAGCAGCCCCGGCACCTGTCCAAGTCGACGAAGAAACCGAAATCTGCGTCCTCGCCGAGACAGAGCGCGAGATCCTCCGTGGCATGGAAGATCTCGAGGACCAGTTCGAAAAACTCCACTACTACGCAGAAGCCGTGCGCGAACGTCTCCGCGCCCGCGCTGCCGGTCTCGCGATGACTGCAAAGGCTCGTCGCGGTAGTCTCGCCTCGGAACCTGGTGTTCGGCTTGGCACGCCGGGCAGTATGCTGGATCCTGCGTATGCTGCTGGTGGCTGGACTCCTGATTACCTCAATGACGGCATGTCTATCTTCGACGACGGCCGTTCCGAGCTGGCGCCGGATGATTCTGCGTCGCAGATAGGAGGTAGCAGGAAACACAGACGGGATGGGCGGAGCAGTAGGGCCAACAGGACGCCAGCGGCTGTGGCTGAGGAAGATGAGGGGGCAGATGCTAGTGCTAACGCAGGCGGGGAGAGGAAAAGTGGGAGTTTGAGACGACGTCGTTGATCTTCCTCATCTCCTTGAGTCATTTACTGCTTTGATGTCAAGAACGTGAGAACAAAAGAGATGGATCTGTATATGCAAAGGACAACTATGAAAGCTCCCGAAGAGAAGCAATAAAAGAAGATGATGGATTCTGAAGAATGGACGTTGGTCAGAGATTGGATGAACACGACATGAATGGTATGACACGAACGAGAAGAAACAAAAAGAACCAAAAGCATGATGGATAGCTGAAGTACGCTTGACTGGTACGAAGAACCGAATGACTTGCATGGATGGCTGGATTGAAAATTCATGGGATTGTTTAGCTGCGCGGGATCATCACAGAAACAGTACCGCAAATTTTCTTGACTCTTTGCATATTATGGTGGTGGTGGAAAACTGCTGTTCTATATTCAACTGGGTATCATTGACAAATTTGGGTGACTTTCTTTCTTCCATGACTTCCTTTCCCGCCAATGGCGCATTTTTGTTCTCTTGAGTGCATGTTGTGTGTTAAGGCGCAGAGAGACGGGGTGTATCATCCCTGGGACGGAAGGGCGCTGTCTTCGGCGTGCTTCAACAAGGATTGGAAGGCTGTTGTTGCAGGCCGCCACGTCGTGATATAGTCTTCGCGGAGAGAGAGATGTGAGTAGAAGACCCAGCGGCTCGGGCCAGCCTGAGTCTCTCTCTCTACGTGAGGCCGGACGTCGAATGCCTTGCACCGACTCGCTTGCCGAGCCCATGATCCTGTCTATCTCTTGCTCTTTCTCCCGCTCCTCGGTTGTGCCTGCCTGTGGTAATCTCTGAAGCCCTCGCCATATCGCCATTCTTGTCTGTCTGTCTGTCCTTGGCTTTCCGTTTCCCCTTTGTGTCATATGTCATCCACCTCTTCCCCACAATCCCCTTCTCCTTAAGCCAACAGGTCCTCCCGCCCAAACCCACGAGCCTGCCTACCACATACCCGCCCAGCCCAGCTCAACGTTTTCTCTCTTTTCCTTTCAAATATTTGTTCCCAAAGAAGCAAGCAGCTAGCACGAAGCTCACACCAAATGCGAAGGGAGCAAGAAATTCGCAATACCCTCCTTGACGGCGTACTCGTGCCCGCAGTTGGCGCACACGAGCTTGCCCTCGCGCACGCTCGTCTCAACCAGTAGCGTGTGCAGGTCCTTTAGCGTCTGCGAGTCGTCTGAGGCAATGTCTTCGGGCGTGGGCAACGTTTCAGGGAGTTGAGGGAGGCCGAGCTATTTCATTCCGAACATTTGTCAGTATTTTCTTCCCTCGTTTCTGCTATTTTTTGGCTGGTGGAGGTGGGGTTATTGTGGCAACCCGGGGGAGAGGCGGGGTGTGTTATTAGAGAGTGGAATACCTCTTGGGCTAGGCCGCGCATGACTTCCCAATCTAGTCTGGGGACTACATTTCGCAGGAACAGAGGGTTGATATCTAGTTCTACCTGCTCGAGCTCCGCGTCTTTGGGGTGGAGAGGGAAGGCCGAGGCGGTCTGTTTGCAGGCTTTGCGGGCGCAGGTGAGGAAGTTTAGGGTGAGGAGCTTCATCTCTTTTTTTCCCCCTCTCTTCTTTGTGTATATCTATCAGGAGTACGTTTGGCTTGTTTGGTGTGTTTGAGTTTTTAAGCTGTTGATCTAGATCTGGTAGTTGTGTGGTTGTAGAGTGTGTCTGTGGAATCACATAAAGTAATTTATATGGTATAGCAAAATGTAAGAGGTTGTCGGCTGGTCGGCGATTTCAGAGGCTGCCCGATAAGATAAGAGACTTGGCACTGAACTCGAAGACTGAACCTAGCATCTACCTTAACTAACCCTGTCCATCTGAAATGCCTGACTCGATAACTTCCGTTTTTATGAGTTAATCATCGCTAATCTCTCCTCATCCTGTGAAACAACCACTCGATCGGGGAACACTAGTTCTGGTGTGACATCCATGCAGTTTGAACACTCCCCTGAATGTGCCAATCAGCATGGGCACGATAAGAGAACCAAGACCTATTTCACCCCAGGTAGGCTGAATGGTTAAGCAGGCTACAGTATGAGCATGCACGCCTAAACAGCAAAGGACACATTACAGTATCCTTGATATTCCCACTTCAGACTTTGCAACTCGCAGAGTATCTCGCAGCCTGTGACTGTGAAGATAAGCCATTGCTGACAATCAACGGACAATATTGGTTCCTGCTGACTGAAGATCAAATCGTGATGCTTGTATATTAGGTCAGGTTTCACATATCAACCTCACGGATCTCGCACTCGAGTCGGAAAGGATGAGGAACCGTTACACCAGCCGCCATCTCCCCTGGTCTTACAGGGGAGAAATGTGATCTACAGGCTGCTGTCATTTCCGACGCAAAGAGGGCATTCCTCCACGACCAGCTAGGTTCTCGTGCAGCCTGACGTGGCTTACGACTATCATGGCATGCCAGAGGTAAAGCAGAGGTGCGATGCATACATGGACATGCAGGCACCCGCGCCTGCAGCGTTCTGCAGTCGTAATGACTGAGCCTCGTGGCTGACGTGTGCTGTACATGACGCACCTTTCCATATTTCGCCCATCCTCATCCAGTTCCATCCATCCCATTATTTTGTCTTCATCTCCGGGCAACAGCATTCCAAGAAAGAAAAACTTACAGTCTAACCCTTTAGGTATTGCTTGGAAATTGATTATCAGTTCAGAGTAGTTGCCTCTCAACGTATGCTCTAATAGGCATCCAATCAATTGATGGATCTCTATCAAAAGAAGATTGAGAGGCGGCGGCGGGATGCAGTAAGCATTGCATCTCGCATGTGCAACAGCACATCTCAGCTAAACTGCACAAGTGGCAGACTGACTGCCGACTGCGGGTATGTGAAATGGAGCCATGGACCCAGTCATTCGTCTGCCCAAGCTACCGAGCGGAGGGAGGACAGCTTTGCCTGCATCTCAGCATCCGAATCTCGACCTGTATGGGTAAATGGCGAGCTCTTTGTTAGCTGGGTTCATTCAGTATCGGCATTTGCGATGTTGCTTGAAGTGGAGAATGGAGCGGAGACATTCGGGGGGCCGCTCTCTCACTCTACTTCCGAGCGATTTTATATAAGGTGGTGCTGTCCTCGCATCTTTTCGCTATCAATTCCATTCATTGTATTCGAGTAACATACCCTCGTTCGCAAGTTCTTCTTCTCTATCTAGCTCTTATATACTTCGACCATCATCACCCACCACTCTTATAATCCTTGCCACAGACTCTCATACAATACGCGGCCAACATAGAACGTCGTTTCAATCATTCTATACTCGCGCAGATGTCTTCGATCGCAACTCTGATGCTTTCACTGGGGATGCTCATCACGTAAGTCTCATGCCGAACATTCTCACCTTGTGCTGCTCTCAGTCTTCGAACCCTGCTCACTCGTCTTTGGCTCACTGTTCATGCCTATTTGTACACAAAAAAATAACACCATGTAGCATGACCCACGCCCTTGTCATAATTGCCTCGGGAACAGGATACCCATTCCCTAATTCTACTTCACTCGTGGGCACGGGCACTGCAGCCTCAACAGGGTTTGCGTTTCCTACTCTGCGTTGATAAACAAGAAACAGAGGATTCTATCGTCTAAGGACCTGGAACTATAGATGAAGTGACATTGATCACGGAGATATGAAACGCTTTGGGGTTATTACGCACTAGAGCTAGCGCGAGATGAGGACATTGGAGATTTTGTGTTGATGTTCTTCTTCCGTGCTTGTTGTAAAGGAAATTGAAAATTGGTTGCGGATGCTCGATCGGTCCAATTATAGATGCGTGTTCTTTGTCGGCCAGAAAGATCAAGGAAGAGAGCCAATTACCGCATTTCAACGGATGTTGCTTTTGCATATACAACGCTATAGTACACTCTACTGCCGTTTTGTGCTGACACACCTCGGTACTGAAGGGACTGTCCTAACCATTCTTTCTGATCATAGCATTATCATTTCTGGACTTGCCTCGGGTCTATAGCAGTTGAAGATGTCGAGTATGCTAGACTGTCCTCAAGATACATGCACACCGCACAACAACAACAACAACCCATGTCGTTCTTGGCAAAGGAGCAACCAACTACGGCATGCCCTCCTTCCAGCTTACATTATATTTCGTTGTGGAGCACTTTCGAGACAAGCTGCTATTCCCGCAAGGACTCTCCATGGACAAGACATTCCTGCAAGGATTAAATCTCACCAAAGCTTGGCCAGAGTCAGCAGAAGCTTTCCAGAAGCTTGTCCGGACCGGTAGCGCGGCGCAGTCATGGCTATGTTAAGACCAGGTGAAGGTCTGACACGCATGTACTTGTCAGAACCGTTTGAACCACTGGATGTTGGCTCAGTGCCAAGCAGAAGGATCACGTTACATTGACCGCAACACACAAGCCCGAAACCGAGCGGGAAGTCTATTACTCTTTTTAGGTATAGACCCCGCCAGAGAGACCATGATATCCGAAACCGAGCATGTCTACTTACCCACTTGAAAGTGTACAATGCGACATTCGCTCTCTTTCATGTCCTAGGTCTACCTTCTAGACGAATCATGAGTGAATGAAAACGCCCAATCGCGAATATGACTGTTCTCGGACGTGCCAAATGCTTAGTGTACGCAGCTTTCGGGTTCGCTTCTACAGCTTCACGATGTATATCTATTTGAAGCAATCAGTCGTAGGTTGACCTGTTCCTGTTTTGATAGTGGTTGACCACATATAAACCATGCCTTCCTCTCTCCACATCCGCATTGCCTATCAAACAACTCTTCCAGACTTACTTGTCCTATTACTATTCCTCTTACCTCGATCTTGTACAATGACTGCGTTCAATGCCACAGGAGGCATCTCCGTTCTTGAGCTGGTTGTTTACTTCCCAGCTCTGATAGCAGCAACCTTCATATGCTACCGCCACGGATTCGGCAGAAGCAGTGGCTGGATCTACACACTCATACTCTGTATTGTCAGAATCGTCGGCGCGTGCTGTCAATTGGCCACGTACAACAACCACTCCACTGGTCTCTTGCAAGCGACGATCATCATCGAATTGATCGGCATCTCACCTCTGCTGCTCGCTACCCTAGGACTCATGTCAAGATTGTAAGCCCTCCCACCTTCGTGTGCATTTGTCGTTACACCATAGACTAACAAATACACAGGTCTGATTCAGTCAACCGATCGCACAAAGGTCCTCTTGGAGTCAAACACTTCCGTGTCTTACAGCTTGTCATCACCTTGGGCCTCATCCTCAGCATTGTCGGTGGCACCAGTACCAACATCTCCCCGACCGGCAGCTATACACCAGCTGCGACCTCTAAAGCAGGCGTCATTCTCTACCTTGTCGGCTTCATCGCCATCTGCATCGTCGCTTTGATCACCATCACCCACCTGTCTTCTGCCCAAGCAGGAGAGGACTATCTGGCATACGCTGTTGTGTTTGCGATGCCACTCATTCTCGTGAGGATCATATACTCAATCTTGGCAGTGTTCATTCACAACAAGGACTTTAGCGTTGTGGGTGGGAGAATTGTGATCAGAGTCTTCATGGCTGTATTGGAGGAGATTGTTGTTGTCTTGATATACATCGTGCTGGGTTTCATGATTCCAGTCCTCAGTCCTGGTGAGAAGGGACCAACTGCTTCAAGAGGGCCAGGACGTGGAAGAGGCCAACAGACACAGACAGTATGAGGTTTTGGTTGGGAGAGCCATTAGGAGAGATGCGCAAATGCTGTAATTGTGAACGATAGAAAAGGTTGAAGTTCATGTCTTTATTTCCGGGTCGATAGGACGAAAGCATGTGTGAAATAGAAATTAGGTTGAGCATAGTTGAATGACGTTGGTCAAGATACCAGAAAACATGCTACCATGGAACAACACACCTGTTTCTCTTGCATCTCTTGGTGCGAGCTCCATGTAGTTGTTCTCGGATCAGTCGATATGCTTCTTATCAAAAAGCCCAAAACGAGCTTGATCAATGCTCAAATGCGAAGAGTTGTATTGTATCCTTTGTATACTTTAAACTCTAATAAAGATCTACCGCTATCCGTGAATCTGGTTGTGGTGTTGTCTGCAACGTCATGATCACAAACGTCAGCCCCGCAATCATGGAATGCCCCTCCGCGCGACGAGATACCCACAAGGACTATAAAGTCTAAGTATCTGGCTTGCTTTCTATCTATATTGACATCTTTTGCTATTTTTGTGCCCTTTTTGTCACTCTGCAAGATACTATCTTCATATTCCCAATTGTCCTAAATTCACACTCTTCCACCCAAACTTGATCGATTTCAACTATTGTCAACATGTCTACTGGTGTCGGAATGTCCTCGTGCTGCCTTTCTGGCAAGATCCAAAATGGTACTCCAAAGGGTCGTGAGGAACAGATTGGCGGATTGGAGACATATGTTGCTGAGCCAGAAGGCGGGTCCAAGAAGAAGACAATTATCTTCCTTGTAGACAGTACGTCTTGCCTCGCTCATATTTGCGATCATTGTACTCTACGCGCTGTAGCTTTCAAGGTTCTAGCGTGACATGATTGAGCTGATGAAACTCTTTAGTCTTCGGCTGGAAGTTTACGAACACCCGCCTACTGGCAGACTCTTATGCCGAGCAGGGTTTCTACGTTTACATTCCTGACGTTCACGAAGGAGACTCGCTTCCTATCGAGTTTCTTAACACCGTTGAACCACCACTTCCAGAGCGTGAGAGCCGTGGTGTGGTCGAGAAAGCAGCTGCTACCGCACAGACTGGTGCTACCCTGGGTCCTTGGTTGTTGAAGCACAGAGAGGCTGTCGCGAGGCCCTTGATCGAAGGCTTCATCAGATCTGTCAGGCTTATTCCCTACACGCACAAGGTGGGTGTAGTCGGATTCTGCTGGGGAGGCAGATACGCTCTCCTCGCTGGACACAAGGACTTCAGCTCAGGTGAAGGTAAAGGCGTTGATGCAGTCGTTGCACTTCATCCCTCTCTCGTCTCTGTGCCCGCAGACTTCGAGCCTATTGCCGTGCCCACTTATATTGGGGTTGGTGACGCCGACAGCTTGCTCAGCATGAAAGAGGTTGACGGAATTAAGGAGGTCATGAAGAAGAAGAAATCTGAAGGTGTAGAGTCCGAGATCAAGGTTTACGAAGACCAGATTCACGGCTGGTCCTTGAGAGGAGACTTCTCCAGCGAGAAGGACAAGAAAGCTATGGATGAGGCCGAGCAGCAGAGTTATGCTTGGTTCAACAAATACCTCTCTTAGATACAGATAAAAGAGTTTCGTTCGCATTGCAATAACCACAAGCAATATTCCTAGGGCCGCGGATATGCACATCCGCCTCAAGCGAGTTGACAGCCTCGTGTTGTCATTGCGATAATGTTGATCGTCTGTTTTAGTATGGCAGCTGAGATTGATACAGGGGTCCGCGCTGAGTTGGCAGCTCACACATGGTCAAGTGGGTCTCACGAGGACGTATAGTAGGCATCAGCGCTCCACTCTCCATAAAGGGTCAACATGTTCGAACGACATATGCCGCACCAATGCTGAAGGGATAATGTTCTTTTATAAACACAATCTAAAGCTGTATAGTTTGCCAAGACCACGGCATTACAACTCCCCGAGACATCCGTGCGTTACACTAGTGGTGTCAAAGACATACGGCGGGGCAGTACGCTGATTCCCCGACGGACTCACCTGTTACTCTTGACCGACCTTGCTCATATACCATGGCATGCAATTGTGTTGTCTAATCGTGATGATCAATATTCACCAGGTCTTGTTTATCAGGCAGGACCCATCATTCTTACGACAATTAATGCATCATAATCTTTAAAATGCAGCGCGCTTCCTGCCTCAGCTGCCATCGGCGAAAGCTGAAATGCAGCAGAGATGAAGCCGGCTGCACCAACTGCAGAAAGACTGAACACACATGCGAGTATCCCGCTGCAGAGTCCCGAGCGAGAGGCAAACGTGGTCCATATCAGAAGCGCGCAACTAAACGTGAACGAGATCTTGGACAGGAGCTCAAAATGACGGAAGCAAAGTATAGACAACTTGCTAATCAGCTTGAGGAACAAGCACGAGGTCAACCCACTCCTTCGATGTCTGATGTTCGGGAGGGTAGTGTTCACCAGTCGCCTAGCAACTATGGCAGCAGTTCGACGCCTTTCGCTTCATTTTCGGACTTCCCAATTGGTGGGGAAGCCATACAAAGTCACCCTCCTATGGATCAAATGCTTCAACTGTGGCATGTGTTCGTTACAAAGGTTGACCCAATGACCAAAATCCTCCATCGTCCATCATTTGAGAAGAAACTATTCGAAGCCAAGACTCAAATCCACGATTTGGACGACTCTTTGACAACACTGATGTATAGCATATACTATGCCGCCGTAAGGAGTACAAACCCAAAGGAAGCCCAACTGCGTTTTGGCGAAAGTAGAGATGTGCTCACCGAAAGGTTTGAGGCCGCTATGGAGAAGCGGTTGGCCACGGCCCAGATGTCCAGCACACCAGATTTCATGACTTTACAAGCCTTGGTGCTTTACATTGTGAGATATAAACACTTGCAATAGATCCGCAACAACTAATGTCTCCTTCAGTGCACATTGAGAAGGCAAGAGGGTGGGCAGCAGCTCTGGCCATTGTTCGGCCTTGCTGTTCGTACAGCTCAATTGCTAAAGCTCGGTTCAAGTGAAAGTGATTCTGGTCTTTCGCCACTGGAGGTCGAACTTCGAAGACGTGTTTGGTGGATGCTCAGCTGGTTGGAGAAACGCTGCGCAGAGGATGTTGCCTCTCAACCGGCAAGCATCATGACATGGTCCAGTTGTCCATTCCCGCTGAACGTCAATGACGACGATCTGGACCCGAATGCTACCGAATTACCGCAGCCACGACTAGGAGTCACTGACATGACCTTTTGTTTGATGCGCTTTGAAATGTTGAAGTTGTTCTTCGACTTGTTCAGTCTACGACCAGATGGTGCGATCAGAGATTCAAATCAGCGACATAACAGCCTCACATGTCGAAAAGACTTGATGTTAGCCGAGACTAGATCTCGCCTTCAGACTTTGTATCTCCAACATTGCAGCTGCACCCGTCCGTTCGACTGGCTGATCATGACATTTTCTCAGGGTTTCCTGGTATGTGTTACAGTTTGATCCGTTACGACACGTGTAGCTTTTTACTGATTACGAACATAGTCCAAAGCGGAGCTTTTGACCCGCAAATCAGAACTCAGTGATGACGAAGCCTTTTTCCTTTCTCTCGTCGTGCTCAGATGCACTTACTTGGTGCAGACAGATCCTAGGGCAGACAACTGGTCATGGATATTTCGAGACTTTGTCCAAAGCCATGCATTGATCAAGGTTGTGTCAGAGCTATGCAAAGGCGCGAACTCGACTGTCGATGCGGCAAACATTAGCGATGCTTGGAGCTTTATCGAACAGATTGTGGACCGCATACCTTCAGCCAGACTTCGAGGCCCAGCTGTCAGTCCTATCGTGACGTTGATGGCATTGGCAAGGCAAAGTCGAGTTCATGCTCCAGCTCCTGCTTCAACCATGAGCCCACAACACATACATCCACTTGCAACATTTCAAGCACCTGTAGCGATGGAGAATTACAATACCACAGAACCCCTACAAGCATTCCCGGATGCATGGGTCGAGAATGGTCTGCAGTGGGGAACGAATTTCCTCAACGCAGCGATCACTACTCCTGAGAGTGCTTACGGTAGCGATCCATCCGCTCAGTCACCGCACGGCACTGTCCATCATCACAATGTGCGGGCTAATAGCTTCGTTTGGCCCACTACCGACTTCCTGATTACTGAACCCTCTCTTAACAACGTGGATTGGAGCCAATGGGATAGCTCATTGGCCGTCTTTGATACGAGATTTCCGCCTGGCCCTGCATGATAAAGCAACATTGGAAACGATCGAGTCCATACTAGTGGTCTCGGTAAGATGAAAGTGCATCTCCATGCTCTGCTTATAACGCAAGAGCTTCATATAAGGACCATTTCGAAATCGACTTTCAATCGGTGTCGAAATTTCGGTGCCGAAATTTGACTTCCGGGTGCCCCACCCACGTGGACGACTCCTGTCTGCCTATAACCAGATCTGCGACTATATCGGATTTCAAGTTTCGGGCCCATTGCACATGCACGACAGGAATATATAGTGCTGCAGAATCACTGACCTCGCTGTTGCTGGTCGATGTCTTACCTATACTATCTTACCTATGAGACGACTTGGACGACTATCCACGCAAATCTTAACAGCTACACCATACACAAAACGCACACTACGAGCCATGCATACAGCATCTGTCTCTGAATGGGGTCAGGCGCCTACATATATCGAATCAAGCACCCCAGCCTCCCCACCTTTGGAATCTTCGGACGTACAAGTCAAAGTGCTGGCAGCCGGTCTCCACAGGCTGGTCCGCGGACGTGCAGCAGGCACTCACTACTCTTCGAAAAGTCTGCCTCACATCCCAGGTACTGATGGAGTGGGAAAGACTTCAGACGGGAAATTGATCTACTTCTCGACTTTCGCTACTGGCGGTTCGTTTTGCGACATTGTCAATGTCCCGCAGAGAGCCTGCACGCCAATCCCTGAAGGTGTTGATCCTGTTCAAGCGGCGGCATACATCAATCCTGCTCTCTCATCCTGGATGGCCCTTACCAAGCGGACTGACCATTTGCCAAAGGACTTCACCGTCTTAATTTTGGGTGTGACGTCAGCCTCAGGAGAAATCGCTGTCTCAGTAGCACGGGCTCTCGGTGCCAGTAAAGTCATAGGCTGTGCGCGCAATGCCGAGGCCATGTCTGCTCTCAATTTGGACGATTCGATTGTCTTGCAAAGTTCTGTCAAGCAAACAGATTTCAGCAAAGCGGCTAGTGTGGACGTAATACTCGACTACATTTATGGTCCTCCAGCAGAACGCCTATTGAGCTCCATAAAGTTCGAACGGGCGGTACAATATGTTCATGTTGGGGGCCTGTCTGGGACTTTAGAGATCATGCTCCCAGGCTCAATACTGCGATCTAACAACCTCACAATCAGGGGTTCCGGGCCGGGTGCTTGGAGTCATGCTGACCTAGCCATCGAATTACCTGCATTATTGCAGGCTTTCAGTAAGATGGGGAAAAGGCAGGTGAAGCAAGTGCCATTGAGCCAGGTCGAGGAGGCTTGGGAGTGGACTGACGAAAGGATGGTCTTTTTGCCATGATTCGGCTTCGGTGGTAGTCCAGGGAGGACGATTTATTAGATGAGAGTATGATTGTAATACATGATGAAATGATGGAAATCCCTACTTTGCCGTTCACAACCTAGCAAGAAGACCACTTACAGTTCAATTCAGGACTGTGGCTGATTTGGTTGGCCCATAGCATACATGTAGCAATCGGAAGTGCCGAATGGAGCTGTTCTCGGCCCCAGCAGTCCGAAAGGCTGAACAGAGTGGCGCGATATAAAGAAGCGACACCTGCACCTGTTTCTCCATAGTATATGTTATTGAGAGCCACTGATCTCGTCGACAATACTGAATCTGATCAATGAGGGGTTGCAGAGCGACAAGGTGCTCCCTGGTCTCAATTTGTTGCGCGCGGCTATTAATGTCAAACACTATAAACGACGAAGCTCCAAGGACAACGGGAGTAGAAGATGGTTACAAGAGACCACTCTAGACTGAACCCAGGCCATCAATGTCACCTGAACATGCATCCTGGAAACCATTACCTACCGATTGGTAGGTACTTCTATAGCTGTCAATTATTGACTTCACAGAAACAGTACCTACTGATATTCGGTATCGCCGCTACTCGGGTTCAATACCGCTGACCGCCGATGGCCATCATTCTTGTCTTTTTGAAGAAGAAAACCCCATTACGCTATTCATTTCACTCGACAGCTATTCCTCCTGCGGTATGATCATTGCCCGCAAATTCCGTATGGTTCTCGTTCTTAACGAGCGTGTCAACCTTCGGTCCCGAACATGATTTACGCTGGCGCATCCGTTTCGCTCTTTCGGCGTCGGGTTTTGTCAAACCCCGTCCGCGCGGCCGTTTGTCGCGATCTGGCACTAGCTACCACAACACATTCCAGACCGACACCAAAATCCGCTATACAAGCTGGATGATTTCAAAGGTGGCTTGAACAAGTGCCACGGAGTCATCAAACGCCGTTCCCATGGCTGAATCCTCAAGATACAGGCCGCGGCAGGTATAACAAGTAGGCACAGCTAGGTTTCTGATTTCTTTGTTCAATCTGCTTTCATCTGTTACCACATAAAGAGCTCGTCCACAGCTGCTGTCCATCGTCACCATTATATCTTTCTTTCTAGCAAACCTGAGGACTGTTGTCGAAGAGACGAAAAGAACATGGGCGGCCCTTACGCTTCTACAACTGCTTCCATTGGCGGGGTACCTACAGTCTCTGTCGACGTACCAATATGTGCCGTCTTTCTCGCTCTCTTCATCTGCGGAGCCGTCTGCCATATGACAGTCCTGCAAATTAATCTCAAGCGAAAACACATGTTCCGATTATCAGGGATGGTCTTCGGATATTGCATGGCTAGGAATGTAACCTGCATCATGAGAATCGTTTGGGCCACTCACCCTCATGACATTCGTGTCGCCATAGCCGCCAACATCTTCTCCAACGCTGGAGTCTTCATTGCATTCATCCTCAACTTGATCCTTGCGCAACGGCTCTTCACTGCTGCCTTTCCTCATATCGCATTGAGCAAGCCCTTCAAGCTTGGCTTCCTGGCACTATATGTGCTTATTGTTCTCACTCTAGTGGCCGTCATCACCTCTGTCGTGCAGTCAGTCTACACACTCGACGAGTACATCCACCACGTAGACAGAGTCACACAGCTAGCAGCCATCACCTTCATCCTGGTCATCGCCGCTCTGCCTCTCCCTCTTATGCTCGCGGCAGCACTCAAAGCCAAAGGCCAGCCTGAGAGATCATTCGGATCCGGAAGCTGGAACGGCAAGATTGCCATTCTCCTCACCACTACGCTCCTCGCTGTGACGGTTGCTTCTTTCCGCTGCGGCACTACGTGGATGGCTCCCCGTCCTCGGGACCACCCTTATTGGTTCGACGCGAAGTGGTGCTATTACTTCTTCAACTTTGTCTTTGACATCGCTATTATCTTCACCTACCTGTTTGCAAGAATCGACAAGCGGTTCCATGTCATTGGCGACAAGGATGCCTGTCTTTCGGATGTGGAAGAGGAAAACGTCACTGGCAAGCGATCAGTTGACGGAAGCGAGAAGGAGGGGAGTCTGGACGTGTGAATAATCACTGCCAGGACTGGATCAAATTCACCTTCGCTACCAGCAGAACAAACGACTACCGCAGACCTTATAGCCATCTTTTCCAACGTGTTCTCGCCCGCAACTACAGTCTCCTGTCTCTACAGACACGCTCTTAGGCACCGACTGCGCCTCCGCTTCAGCAACCCAGCAAAGGCCAAATCTTCACGATGACGTCTTCTCACTTTCGAGACACAGTCGCTTCATGAAAATCAATGCACCGCCTTGGTCCCTGGCACCACGACGTGGCGCTAGAACAGTATCAAGGAAACGAGCGCTGGCCCCTGATCGAAGAATCGCAATTTGACATCGACACCGTTATACATGCAGCCTAGGATGTCTGATACCGGACGCAGCTACTTCCGTGGTAGCATGAGAAAGAGTCGTGCACGGGGGTGATAGCACTGGGTCGTTGAAGGCGTTGTAGATGTATTGGCTATATGTCGGGAAAGTGGGAGTGGTATGGGAAAATGTAATGTATAAATGAGTATATGTGATGAATCCGCAATATACACAAATGTCCACCCCAAGTACATTTCTGGCAATTATTGCATGATGTCTAAACCGCACGACCCCCGCCTGTAAATTGATGTAAGACCAAACACGTATATATGATACTTCTTTTCACCTGTTGTTTGGCCGTGATGAAGATGTATAGCAATATTTCACAACGGGAACTACCTTAGATAAAGACCAGTTTGATTTCATTCCATTTGATTGTCCATTACAAACAAGTGGTTACATTTCTTAAAACAATATTGTCTTAAACTCCTAACTCCCGCCTTGCGTCCTTTGATGGGACAGAACTTCAACGATTTATCCCTCTCGATGTTTACAAGCCCCAGCCACGCCCGATCGCTCGTGCCCCTTTTTGATGTTCTACGTGCTGCTGCTGCTGCTGTTGCTGCCGAGCCTGTATCTGCATCGCCCCCTGACGCTGATGCTGCTGCATCTCCAAAAACATTTGCTGGGCACGCGGAGAATTCATCTGCTGCCGCAAATAATCCGCCTCACTAGGAGCCTCAACGCCGGCACTTCCTCTGTGTTCAGCAACCGCCCATCCAAGAATGGGTCGTCTACCAGGCGTAGGTCTCTTGGGCCAAACATGTGCTGTGAGAGGGGTACCCGACAGGTTCCCCTGGCCGCCGACGCCGCCGCCACCGATGGAAGGAATGCGAGAGTTGAAAGCAGCAGGATCTCGAGGCGAGTGCGAACCGGACACATCACTTGGTCTGGATCCAGCCGGCGAGTTGGCCGATCTCGCAGCTTCCCACGAACAAGGAGAATAAGAACACATCGGAGATGGGTACCGCTTGGTATTGAGATCAGCCGTGTGTTTTGTTAATGCTGGACTGACGCTCTTGCCGTGCATCTCCATTGCTCCATCTACCTTGGGCGCAAACGAGGGTGGAGATTGACCATCAGTACAAATTGCAGACCATGGTGGTTCCCGGCCATATTTCTTGCGATAGGCCTCCAGTGCCTCCGACAGCCTGTCGAAGAGGTGCTCTGCCTTACTCGAAAGAGTGATATCGTCCATGGACTCAATCGCGGTCGGAGCGTCAGCTGGTGGGAGTAGCACAGTTTTCTCCGCAAAATGTGCTGCTTGATCCTCTGTGCTGGATGGACCATAGGGCGATCGAGCATCATTGGTGATTTTCAAAGCAGCAGAAGCTGTTGAAGACTCGGACTCTCTTGGTGCCGATGGGTTGTTTGGTCCACGTGAAAGCTTGATCATACCCTCTGCGGCTTCTCTGCGCGTGGATCGAGGTTCCTTGATCGATTCCGGAGGAGAGACGGTCCTAGCAGGTCTTTCCGTCCTCTTGAGTTCTGGCGAGATGACTTCGTCAACAGACTTCTTTGACATTCGCAGACCCGAAGTTTGCGCAAGTGTGGCATTCGCTTTGCTCGCAACCGTGGTAGAAGAACAGCTATCCTTTGCTGGCTTGGAACAGGGCTCGTTCGCATTGTCATCTAGACGTGGATTCTGGCAGCTTAGAAGGCGAATATCGCTGGACGGTGGCAAAGATGGTACCTCAGACTTTGGACGAGCAGCAAGCTCCAGCAGACGATGTGACAGACGCTGAAGTGCTTCAGGCCATCCACTACCATTACTAATCCTTGATAAGGCAGAGTCGATCTGCGATTCATGGAGGAGCCTGATCACATATTTCCTCTTCAAGCGGGAAGTATGCTCCAGGACACACTGTAGAGCAGATAGGTTGACAGGGTGCAGTGAGACTACGCCTTCTTCAGTCACATCCTGATCCTGGTTGAATATGAATGCCTTCCACAATCCAAGCAGGGTACAGAGACTGATATCAGACCATGCAGCTTTGGTTCGATTTCCAACCACTGTCTGCATCAGGATCTTGTGCTCCTTCCTATATTTCCAGTCATGGTTAAGGAGCCATGGGATTGAAGCAATGGCATTGCTGTAGTCTTCTGCGGAGACGAAGTCATCGCTCTGCAGATCTTGTGATTCCAAGTCTCCAACTTTCCGACGAATGAGTCGCTTGTATAACGCTTCCGTGAAGCTAGTGGAGAAGAAGCAACGTTCAGAGGCCAGCGCTTCCCACTTGGCGTGCATCGCAGTCGTACCAAGAGCAGAGTATATATCCATGACAGCGTCTGCCCGACGCTCGAGTGCAACCTTTGTGCGCCAGGTGCTGGTGATATGAAAGTGGCCCATTCGAGCTTCCAGGATTGCCATGACTTCGTCGCGGACTTGGGATTGCTGAGGATCTATACCAACGACGGACCTGATCTCGCTCATGTTCGCTGGTGCATCAGAATCATACATGTTGATTGGTTGAGGACCGATGTTGGCGTCTTGAGAATCGCAAGATGTATTACGCTTGGAATCGTTGGCAATCTCATCTTGGACTTGTAGCTGTTTCAATGCTTTGAGCCTTGAAGTCAGTTCATCCTGCTGGGCTTTCATATCGTCCATTAAGGACGTAGAGGAGCCAGTGTATTGCTGCTCCGTTGGACACGCCCCAGTCATCAGGGCTGGAGCTGGCAGAGGTGTATCCTGGATGCATGAAGCACGCTGGCTCGAGGCGTTCTCATCATCCTTTGGGAACGTGAAAGGATAGCCGTCTTGACGAAGGTTAGGCCATGGATTCCACAGGGGCAAGTAAGTCGTAGGATCCGTGGTATCCCTTTTACTGTCCATTTCGTCTTCACCGAAGTCTTTGCTCACCGAATCTGTTCCGGCGACTTCAGCCTCCCTTGAATTTTCCACTGGGGCCGCCGCAGCTTGCTGCATTGGTTCTTTTTCGATTCGAAGATACTGCACAAGAAGCTCCCGGGTCAACATTCGAAGATGCGTCTTCTCGAGGGGTCCAAATTTGTGATCCACGTTGAGTATTTCCTGCTTGTCTGGGATCCTTTCGTCAAGTTGAGGCAAGCTTGTGTCAGTGAATGAGAGCCCCTCGCAGTCCATGACAGTGGAATCCGTCAGAGATGGATCGTCATGAGTGGGACAAAAGTCGAAGTCGCTGACCCTCGATGGTTAGCACAAGAATTCGCAGGTTTCGGTGCTAGATATCATGCTCACGAGTCTGAGAAGTCGGCCTCCAAACACATGTCGTAATCAGTGTCGTGTGAGGGGCTCTTGGTCTGCGATTCCGAGGTCTTTGTCTTTACCAGCTTTAAGGTGGTGCCTTCTCTGGTAATGTTTGCCCTGGGTTGTTATTAGCAGCGTGCACAAATTAGGTGTATAGATCTGATCAGCTCTACGAACGTTGGAGGGTAACAAGGTGGATCAGTCTTGAGTTTGTGTGACTGGCCTTAAGTCAGCTGTGGTATGAAGGAGGCGATCAGTGACGTGAATATACCAATTCAGAATGCAAGGCCTTGTGATGTAGAGGGTCGAGTTTGCCATAGCTATCAAGATCGTCTTTCGAGATGAGGCCTTCACCAAGTGCTTTATATGACAGTTGCAACCAGTGTAAGTCGAGCTCCGCAGCAGCGATCATGCTGGTCAGCTGTTTGTTGGCATTGCCATCAAGGTCTGAACCGCCGAAGGGAATGTTCCCAGCTCGTGCGGCAGCACCGGGTATGGACATCTTGACGCAAGTATGCCAGCAAAAGAGGAGGACACGAGGAGAAGGGAAGAAGTTGCAGGCAGAAGGAAGGTCTTAATGGCCATCGTACAAGCTATTATAATTGGACTTGGGTCCGAGAGTTTGACGCTGACTGTTCACTGTTGCACTCTCCATCGCACTGGGACCAATGCTTAGTGGTAGAGAAAGAATGACCATGGAATCGTTCGGCAAAGGTTCAGTCTAGTGGAGCTTGATACGCTCGTCTCTATATGTGACGCTCTTTCAAGCTCGAGAGTACGCGGCACGAGAGCCTACTAAGGTGGAACTGGATGCGGCAAAGCTACAGAGCCCACAAAGACTCGAGACCTACATTGAATAATCTCATTTCAGATCTTCGTAATAGTAATCTGCTTAGTGTTGCTGAACCTGGTGGACCAGCTGTTGGGAGCGAGAGGTGTGATGGTGAAGCCAGGGTGCCCCAATGGGAAAAGGTAGGATCAGGCTCAAGCGTTGCCGAGATTCAGCCGTATGTGTGGGAGCAACGTCAGAGGAGCAGGTAGATAGCAGCATGACCTGAAATAGCAGCTATTATTCAATCACAAAATACACAATGTTGGCGCGATATTTCGGAGCAGCGGCGCTAGCCCTGCAGTGTGCGGAAGCATTCAAGGATGCATCGCCCTTCTTCATGTTCTCCAGCAGCGAGTAAGAGCATTCGCCGCGCCGATGAGCATGAGCTATCTGTTGACCTCCCACACAGCCTCGATACACAACAACTACAAAGCGCTCAGGTTGCCAGTGCTGATAGCATTTCCAAGAACCTGAGCCCTCTACTCCGAGACTGCACCAAGAATGGCTTTGTCATTGTATCTCAACCTGGCGTCTCCCCCTCGGACTTTGTTGCCCACCAATCCACGCCTCATCTGGAGAGATGGCTTAGCGGTACCGACAAGAAGACCAAGACGGTTATTGAGATATCGAATGTAGTCGGGCCGGTGATAAAGGACAAGAAGCGCTTCGCGTCCGTTCAAGAGAGGTATTGTCAGACAAACGAGGAGTGGTCATCCATGACTCTTGACGGCACAGGTGTGTCCATTCTCCGAGCCAGCGTAGTACGAACAAGCAGTTCTAATCTCAATACACAGACGGCAAAGTTCCTATTCTGGGAGACAAGCCTCATACCATCCTTGTCAATTTCGATGCACCCCCAGCAGGAAGAGAGGAGCGGATGTCAGCTCTTTCAAGATACGGTATGTCGCCACCGCACCTGTTTCTGACCTTTTACATCTCCTAAACACTACATGCAGACTCCTACCTGAACGATATCCTGGTCCAGCTTGATTCGTACACTGTCGTATACACCACTGCCCCCGTCTCGTCCTCAACTCGCAAGCAAATCGAACAAGAGCTGCAGCAACAACTTCAGCCCGCCGAGCTTACTGAGCACCATTACGAGATGGACAGCCCGTTCCCACCGGGCATGCACGGCGACCTCAAGCGTGACCTGAGCGCCCGCGCCTCTTCCTCAAACAACACGGGCAACCTCCACTCGAACCTCCCTCTGTTCGAGAAATATCAATTCGTGAATCAAGGTGAGACCCGAACAAGACTATCGATCCCGAGCTGAAATAAACACCCATATTGACTCCCCACACCCAAGGTATTTTCATTACTGGATCAGTAACTTTGCTGCTTCTCCTTATTCTCTACGTTGGCGTCAGCGCCATCGCCAACCTCGAAGTCTCTTACATGGCCTTCAGCAAGGAAATGGGCCCGGCAGCGCAGAAGAAGCAGCAACAATGAGCGAGCTGAGCTGAGCTGTATTGGAAAGAATAGTCTCCTCTTTACCTACCCACCAACCCCATGCACGTACACCGTCTAGGCGACTCGCGGAAGGAAGTGCTAGCCGCTCGCTTACTCTTGGGGACGTCTAGTCTGTAGATGCGATTAGCGAAAGAGAAAGGCAAGACGAGGCGTCGAACTATTCCCTGTATATGATATCATTTCCTGTTCTAGCACTACACTTCAACCTTCCCAGAACATCCCACCACATTAATTCATTTACCACGTGAAGCTTCCGGACATGCCCGCGATGTCCGGCTATACTAGCACCTATCGACAATAACAGTGGAGCAACATGGCGAGACATTTCGAGCCACGGTCCAGCCCACAGCATTGCGCAACAATATCATCGAGGGACCCAATAGGGCAACTTTCAATCGCACGCGAGCCATGTGGCTGCCATGTGGGTGGAGCCTCTTACTTTTGCCATGTGTCTGTGGCTGGCTGTGGGATGATTCAAGAGAAGAAAGAGAAAAAGACATGTCTAGGATGTGCGATTGCGCATGGATGAGATCTAAAACGTATAATGAGGCGTTCGATATAACTGTAGCCCGAGGGCGAAAGCACGCCTTCTCCACTCTGCAATGTCCGATTTGGTCCCTATCGCTCACCTTTACATTTTCATTTCAGCGAGCTGCTGCTCCAGGGAGGAAAATAAGTGGTTCTTGAGGGAGTTGTTTCCCTTAGTCCTGCCTCCTCTTTTCTGCTCCCCCTACTGCGTTGAGTTCACATACCATTCGGTTTGGGAAAGAGTAGATGAGGAATGTTTTATGGTTCATGCAATACAAGACATTAGTCCACCACACACGTCACTACATCATAGCAGGCTAAAAGGAGGGACGAATGCTCTATGCTCTACCTTGCTCCCTTGATCAATTGGTTTGCAGTGAAATCAGCAAAAGCGGGAGCATCCGGAATGTCGTCGTGAACTCGCAAACCTCGAAGTTACAAACTCTAATGAGAACAAACAGTAGAGAGTATTATACTCCCAGCCATAGCCGCCCGTTGGACTGTGAAATCCATCAGGCTTTTCTCTCTCGGTAGCCGTTGGACGCCCGAAAAAAAGCTATATAGACGGTTTCTTGTGTTTCTTTGAACTTTCGATGATTATTCTGTAGTTGCGCAACAAGCTTTCGCGAGCAAATCCTGGACAGAGGGCGAAGCACGCGAAGGCAAAATGTTTAGCCCACTATGGCCTGTATATTGGCTGTGGTCGAGGCAAGTATAGCAGCACTTTCGCCGGTGAATGCTTGGATTCAAGGTCCTATCGTCATGTAACAAGCAAGCTGAGGTCCCAGAACGAAGCAAGATCTGCGGAGAGCATGGTTGAAATTTATTGAAAGGGAGCAAGCGTGGAATAGTAATCATTGGTCGGACAGTGACTCCGTCATGAATGTGGACAGTTTCTGCGGTATTTTGCTAGTGCGGCTCAAGAATCAGAAACAACCTGCAGGTAATGGCAACGGTTTGATCTGTATGAAGTGAAACGGGTTTGTCCGCCCGGGCCGGTTCTAGTAGAGGCCGGTATGTTTATTGGTTTATAGCTGGGTAGTGTGAGCCTCATCAATAATTCATGGTTCTCTCCTCTTCTAGAGAATTGACGAAAATGGGAGGTGCATAGTTGTGGCGCGCATGGAGCGTTCATGGAATGCGCTGAATCGATGTGTAAGGCAGATGAGGCGAGGGAGGTGAAACTGCTCTGCCGCTGCCGCGGGCCGTTTAAAGAACATACTCCAAAGCCTTACATTGGTGGTGAATTTTGCAGACAGAGCATGTAACAACTGGTCGTCAACCATGGTCGAGCGGTTTGTATCGTATCTAGTGACGAAGCTGATCACCTCGAAGCACGAGTCTTGGGAGTAAGCTGGTCAAGTCCAGTAGGTGACATTCATAGGATCACGAAGAAATGGCAATCAACCATATTACGGCGTATGCGCAACGCTCTTCTCCCTGAGTTGTGCCTAGTTCCAGCTTACCCGTAAAGCGGCCGCGCCATGATCGGATTATGTTTCGCATGATCGTAGAACATGGAATTTGGGACGTCCTTTTACGGTCTTACAGCCATTCCCCACGCCCTACGCCTCAATATAGCTCCTGGCTCGTGTTCACGGCGCTCATCGAAAGTTTGTTCCTCAGCCGCAAGCTGAGAACACGATCTTGTGAGAAGTGATGCCTCAAGACTAAGACCGAAATGGCGAAACAAAAGGGGCCGAGGGAAATAATTTGCCGCCCACGGAGCCGATCTCGTCCTCGGGTTTCTGGCCGATAGAGTAGATCTGCCGTGTGAGGGTGCACTAATCTTGGTATTCGTGCATGTAGCTTGAGTGTGTGGATGCTACAGAGACGGTAGCGGCCAATCATGGTTCATGCTCGCCATAATTTCACGTGCATGCGGAGGCACGCTGATAAGCTCTAAAATGCTATTGTGATCATCTTTTGCTTGTCGCTTGTTCGGTACCTTTTCAGACAGAGGAGAAAAACGTGCGGGCGCTAGAAGCGTGCTAGAGATATGGTTAAGCGGGTCAAGCCTCACCTTGAGTTGCGAAGACTTTATTGAGACCGTCGTACAGATGAGCGTGAACATGGAACAGATACTCGTTTCATTACCTTATGGTTCTTTGGGCGGCAGTCGAAGAATGTGCAAGGTTGCTTGGCAGACTCGATGGAAGGGACGATAATTCGGACTTGGCTCCAGGGCCCGAGAAAGTGGTCCAGTGAGGGGAAATCCCTTATCGCGTCCAGTTGACGTGTTTTTTGAAGGATCGACTTTGATCGGCGAGGCAGAATGCTCCAGAACCCCATTGCAAGCATCGACGACCATCCAGTCAATTGCATCAGTGAACTGCCCTGATAGCTGGTTGTTAGCGAAGAACTACGCTCCCACAGCACTGCGGCCATGTGAAAACAGAGCATTTCCTTAGCCAGCAGTACGAAGTGGTGGTACGGATGGAAATAGCGCCAGTCGGCAAATAAGGTATCAGCTATCCCCGGCGGAATGGTGCATGGACGGCATGTGTGGCAGAGGAAAGGGACTGACACGATTGATTATGGAGACTGACACGTTCTAGCGTGCTCTCAGCCAAGCCGGATCGCAACCCTGAACGTAAAAGGACATAGATCGACGTCATGAGGAGGTAGACGGTCTTGCCCGATTGAGTAAAGCGGCTACGTAGGTTCCGATACGGTGCTGGTCAGGCCAAGCGATTACCTGACGGCTAAACTCTGTGGCTAATATAGGGTGGACATGGTACAGAGACGGAGAGCAAATAACAGTCTCAAAGGTAGACACGAGCTCGAGGATGGAATGGCAGGCTCGGAGCTTGCTCCAGAGAAGCAGATGAAGCGGGCCAGGGCGGGGTGTCACAATGACGGCGTTGGGGTGTGGTGGTTCGAGAGGACTGGATTGAGCGGCGTGCAGGATGGAATCGGAGTGAAGACCCTGACTCTTTTACTCAGCAGCAGCGCTCAAAGGCGTTGGCACCGGTGCACGCTCTGGGTTCGGCGGAGGCCTGGACCGCTAGCGCAAACTCTCGTCATTCTGGTGCTGAGCAGTGAGCACCTGGAGCGTTACACGCCAGAATGCAAAAGTCGGGTGGAGTCTGATGAAACTCTCGTGCTGGAGTTTCATTCAATTCCCGTGCCTCCGCCGCCGCCTTGCGAGTCCGTCCAGTCCAACAACCCGACGAGCCCCATCTCCCGTCGCAATCCGCATCTGCATCTGCGTCTGTACCTCTTCATCGCCGAGCCAGAGTGCTGCATACCTAAACCTGCCCGACGCTTGACACGAACCGCTACCGTCCCTTACAGCTGCATTCACCGGCCTGCCAGGATCATACCGCCGGAACATCGCCCACCCGACTCTTGTTCTTGCACTTGCAATTCAGAGGCGCCTGACTGAACATACGACTTGAGCCTCCATCCCGACCCAGCCGTCTCCCCACCACTCGAGCAGCCACCACATCCTGCCTGCTTTCCATCCAAGTCATCCGTCACGTCGGCTACCACCTTGAGTGCACCTGCCCTCCTCCCTTCCGCCACTCTCTCCACCTCACGTCCACGACTTGGGACCGCCAACTCCGCGCGCCTACCCTTCCTTACCAAGCGCCGTCGTAGCGCACGCGTTCCTCCCATACGTATCGCCTGAGACACGGACGGACTGCATAGGCCTGGAGCTGGTCTACACAAATTCAGAATGGAGGGGCAGGAGGCCACAGCAAGACCAATATTGAAGACGAGGAAGTCCATCTGTCTGGCGCCCTCGGTCCAGGAAAGCATACCAAATCTAATCATCCACGACGGCGACAAGGACTTTACCAGGGAGCTAGGTCGTTGGTACCCATCAGAAGAGAGCAACGTGCTTGAGGAGCTCATCCGCCTAAAAGAAACCCTCCGCAAAACCCCCAATGAAGATTTCTGGGGTGTCTGCGCTGAGCGTATGGCCGAAATCTTAGGCGGGCAATTGTCATTCATTGCCAAGCGCATCCTCGTCGACGACCAAGACACGGCCGTCGAGATGCCGCCGATAGGAGAGCCTGGGTCCTGCTTGATGGCTGCAGCCTTCTACTACAACGACGGCCACGGCAACTCAGCCAACAACAAGAACATGAAGTATCATGCCTATGGCTGCCCATGCGGCTACATGCGGCACGACAAAGTCTTCGTCGTGCCGGAGAAAGTATCCGAGATCTTCAACGAAAACCCCAACAACCTTCCTATCAATTCCGACTCGTACATTGGCATCCCTCTTTTCGCTGACGGCAAGTGCTTTGCCCACTTTGGCGTCATGTGGTCCGTCGAAGGAAACGCTAAAAGGCGCCTACCTTGGGCATTCATCGAGATGTTCATGCACTCTCTCGAAGACCTCATCTTACAGCGTCTGCTTGAAGGGTCCGGCTTCATCACTCTAGACAGCGTGCCGCGCGAGCCAAACCGTGTAATTCCATATGAGGTCGTCACAGCAGCGCAATCACTGCAGCCTTACGCAAAGAGTCTATCTCACGAACTTCGCACCCCCATGCAGGGCGTCGTTGGCATGCTTGATGTCATGTATGCCACCGTTCAGGAAGCTGCCGAGGGTCAAACAGATGCACAAGTTCGTCAAATATTTGAAAGCCTGAAGGAAAACATTGAAATCGTCCAAGATAGCTCTAGGCGCGCTGTTGAGGCCGCCGACAATGTGGTCCACGCCTATGATATGAACATGGCTGTACCTGAAGCTCCTACTCCGCCTCTGCCTAATGACGAGTCTTTGGACAGCCTCGGCATCTTTCAGGAGACATATGCCAGCCATCCTGAAATAGTCGTCGCTGGTAGTGACCTTCCCATTTCGAGGCCAAATAAGCGACGGAGAGAAGACCCTAAAACGCTTGATGAGAGTCCAACCAAGATCCAAGCGACCCCCACAGCTCGCGCACTCAAGGACTTACCAAGCGATGGACTTCGTCTGGGAGTCCACGAGGCAGAGAAGATGCCCGATTTTCTGTCTCAGCAGCGCCCCGCGTTACCTACACCTAGAGGTAGCGTTGGGTCCGTACATCCCTCTGAACGCCCCATCGCACCAGGCGTGCGGCACACCAATTTACGACAAGTGCTACAATACGTTGTAAACGAAGGTCTCAAGGTTGGCGGAAGACCTGAATCCGCTATCGCTCGTGAAACACAACTGGGGGAGATTATCGAGGTATGTACGAGATCCGCGAGCGGCGAGCCGAGAATCAAATTGATTGAATGGACGGTCGACGATGCCGTCCAGGAGACGATGCTCGTGGACGAGAAAGACCTTGCCAAGCTAATCTCTTGCGTCTTTCTCAATGCTATCAAGTTCACGGAACAGGGTAACGTGCATCTGACAGCCAAGATGAGCCCCAAGGGTCGCTATGTTGTCATCAAGTGCACCGATACTGGCCCGGGCATACCAGCAGCATTCCTGCCAAAACTATTCCGCCCATTCTCACAAGAAGATCCATCTCTGACTCGTCAAAGTGAGGGCTTGGGTTTGGGACTGCTAGTAGCCAAGGGTCTCGCGCGAAAACTTGGCGGAGACCTATTCTGTCTACGAGCAGACACCGATGGACCCAGACACGGTACAGAGTTTGAAATGCGTATTCCTGTCAATGCCGGCGACACTGTCAGCCGACCACCATCGCCATTCGGCACACCTCAACCTAACAGACAACGAAATTCACAGTCGCTAGACTCTGACGGTCGACCATCGCCGACACCAGGCTCTGTACACAAGGCCACTCCACAACAACAAACACCAACATTTCATACATCATCTGCTCGCCGCGAAGAAACACCAGCCCCGACACCCTTTGCTGAACCTGTCAAGACTCGTCGGCAAAGCACGCACCACATTCACTTTCCCGCACCTAGCACGAGCGCCAAGTTGCCTGGAGCTCGAAAGGCTTCAGCCACGTTAAGCGGGATCGACCGTGATCTAGCCAAGAAATATCCTCTGACCTTCCTCGTCGCCGAAGACAACAAGATCAACCGCAAACTGCTAGTCAGCATGCTGAAGAAGTTCGGCTACAAAACCGTCCACGAAGCCTACGACGGCGCGGAAGCAGTGCGCCAGATGGCCAAGAATCAACACGTCGATGTCGTGCTCATGGATCTCTGGATGCCCTTCATGGACGGCTACGAGGCCACAGAAAAGATTCTAGCAATGGAGTACGGCAAGAATGGCGTCGTCAACGGACGCGGTGGGCCTACCGTACTTGCCGTGACCGCAGACGTCACCGACGGCGCTCTCGAACGCGCTGCCAAAGTAGGCATGAAGGGCTTCATGACCAAGCCTTTCAAGCTCATGGACCTGCAACGCCTTATTCAGGAATACTGTGCGCGCAGCACCAGCGAGAGTGCAGCACTCAGCGATGCCGTACAGGCGCCGCAGGCCACGCCACCCCCGCCGTCTGTGATTGCCCCGGCTGCCTCTGCCACGGAGGCGGCTTGCTGACTAGACCTGCAATATGCAGACCAGGTCAAGCTATGGTTTGACTGGATGCATGCAAGACGTTTGGGAGATGCCTATTGGCAATCTTCTTAGATGCTACACAGCACATACACTACTACTATTATCCATGATGTGAGACGATTATTTAAGTATACCACGGGAACTTGAGGGCAAATGATTGCAATGGGACTTTTTGGAACTGAATGAGGATAAACGGCTAAGCGGTTCTTTTTTCTTTCATGCTCCACTGGCTGGATGGATGGATGTACAGGTGTATCATCATTTGACCAACGGGATGTGAGAAGGTTTATCAGGATAGTGAATGTTGGCACGTGTACATACATGATGCAGGTCAATGTTGTCCGGCCTTGTGTAAAGAGGTTTTGTAGAGAGAGAGGGGGAGAAAGAAAGATTAAAAGACGACTACAACTACATTGATATGGTACACTATAGTATCGATCATGATAATCATTCTCACCATTGCTTCTTTCCGTCTTCTCTACTGGTGTTTCATTACCATGTTCCTCTGCTCTGGCTTGCATGTTGTCCCTTCTTGAAATGTGTTCGCGACTTGGACAAGCCAGGGGTTGGCCTAGCCTGCATGATGTGGCTGTCCCGTCCATGGTGTAACAAAGCCAAGAGCAGATGATTGGTACGACGCCCTTCCAAAGTCTAGACCACGCAAAACCCTCTCCAACCAACCTTCCACCTCAAACAATAGTGCATTTATCACTTCACATTTCCTTCCCCTGGGATACTGTTACCATCTTTCCCGCCAGGAGAGACCCCAGGACTGTTTCATCAAGGCTCGAATGTGAGTCTATTACGTGAGGGAAAAGATGTCACCTACCAGATGCCAATCTAATGCATGCATACCTCGATTCTACCCGGCTTCGATGCAACATGGAAAGCCCAGATCTAGACGCCTATGCAGAGAGGCGGCGTTGAGAACGCCTGTCAATGATGTCCTCCCATCATGACGGCGGCTTGTCACCCACCTCGTCGCGTCAAAGAGCTAGAAAGTAGCAAGAAGGTCGACAAAACTGTGACTAACGCCTTTCTTGATCACGATGAGACGGATTGATCGCCATCTTTCTCGTCGAACAGGTTTCTCGCTTTCGGTTTTGGCGATTATATCTAGACCCCCACCGAACCCTGTTTTGAAACGTTTCAACTCAGTTCGTTGCGCTTGCAATTGTGTATTTTACCCGGAGCTGGTTCCGCACTTTTGCCAATGGAGCGGTTGGTCGAGATTGCTCGACAATAATATACGATATACTGGCCAGGGAGTCGAGGTTCAATTTCACGATGTGCATGCTTCTAGCCAACGCCATCAACCAGTATGTGGCGTTCGGAGACGATTGCCATAGTAGGAAGTCAATCATGCCACATAATATATCAGGCATTAGAGATGTTCGGATGTCAATCTGCATGATCGGGGGAAAGGCAAGGAAGAGGGATGGTCAAGCTTTCTGTCAAAGGTGTCACGTTGTACATGGTCCAGACTCAGTATTGCGATGTCTCCACGTGGAACGAGGATGACTGGTGAAGTTGACAGGGGTACCGCATTATGTGATAGCCTTCTCAGGCCATCCAGACCGTGGTCATCTGCGGATTAGCAAGGATTGGCTTGAGCGTTGATGTGTTCGCGCAAGGGAATTCAGGAACCGAAAACGCCACGGTCAAGCCTTTGGGCATCTTGATACGAATGACAAGGAATTGAGAATGAAGCAAGATTTGTTGGGTGGAAAGGCCAGGTCCAGACGTCGTGTAAGACTCAGGACGAACGACTCGGTCCCCCAGAGCCACCACAGAGGATATGCCTAGACAATATTGACACGAGAAGCGCATAGTCTGACGACCAGACAAGAAGAACGTGGTCCACTTTGTCTCTTAGAGTGAGTAGGTAGTCTTGTGTCTGACTCAGTCTCGAAATCAATGGCACAAAAACGAAGAGGCAAGAACGGACTTCACATGTCTGGAAGCAAGCGAACGCACGTCTGATTGTTCGGATGGTAGTTCGTAGCGGATAGAGGTCTGGCCAGAACAAGGATCGTCTCAAGGGACCCTGACGTGCCTGATGAGCAAGGCCACCATTTGATTCAAGATTTGCAAGGACCCTGATGATAACTTCAGCCTTGGCAGCAAGCAGTAAAGCAGCCCTCATATGCCCGATCATTACCCGACTGCCGGACTCCGAAGCACATTGGATGCGCCAAGACTCGCGAAATCCCACCGGGCACCATCGCTGTTCGAAATCTGTGATTGCAAAGAAGACCCGTCCAGTAGCCAGCACGTCCAGCCCTTTACGCCAAACGACTCACTCCAACCCATTCACATTTTCTTCCTTTAAGAAGTAAAAGCAACAAGTCACAATGGAGTCTGCCAAGGTCCCCGTCAAGCTCGTCAAGGTCACCCGTGTTCTGGGCCGTACCGGTATGTGACTGTTCGCCTTGTTGCGCATATCTCCCAGGAATACATGAGACGGACGCCGACAGTATGATGCGAACAAGAGGAAATGCACATTGGGAAGCTCTCAAGAGGAAAGGAGAAATGTTGAATGAACCTGAATCGCGCTTCTCGACATTTTACGCGCAAGAAAAAGAGACGAAATGATAGATCAATATAAGGAGGGCAAGGACTGCATGCATATACTGTCGGCGCGCCAGTCCTCATTCTCAGCACTCCGCCATGGGATCTACAACTATGGGATATGTCGCTGATCAAAGTGCCGCATTATAGGTTCCCGTGGTGGTGTCACTCAGGTCCGTGTTGAGTTCATGGACGACACTACTCGCTCTATCATCCGTAACGTCAAGGGTCCCGGTATGTTTCAATCCCCTCATCGAAGTTCCGCCTCCCCAATGGGATAGATGTGGTCGCAATTTCACCAGGAAAAGAAGGGAAGATGGAAATTGGATCAGGCACGGAAATGAACCTTCAATGCGCAACCACCGCCACCGTCTTCCTACGCCACATGACAACTTAGTCACACAAGCACCACAAGCTGACAATTATCTCCACAGTCCGTGAGGACGACATCCTCTGCCTCCTCGAGTCCGAGCGTGAGGCCCGCCGTCTCAGGTAAACGCTTTCTTCTCTACGACCTACCCGCCAAAACCAACCTTCGTCCCGCTATACCGATCACGACTCCAATCCTTTTTTGATATTTGGTGGATCATGTTCTATATGGGGATCGAACCGGGGGAGAAGGATGTGTATTGAGGAATGAAATGGAAATGAGAAGAAGAGGAAGAAGCATGCAGCTGGGGGTGTGTTTTACTAGAACACAAAACTGGGACCAAAACGGATATGCGAGCAAATACCATCACAAAAAGTCAAGAACCGGAACCTCCTTTTTCTTTCTTCCTTCCGTCGTACCATTTTCGCACATCCGGATTCTCATTCTCTAGTGGGCTCG
Organism: Dothideomycetes sp. NU200; assembly: GCA_027943355.1. Classification (NCBI taxonomy): domain Eukaryota; kingdom Fungi; phylum Ascomycota; class Dothideomycetes; species Dothideomycetes sp. NU200. The sequence goes on along the minus strand of BSCJ01000031.1, from coordinate 218,027 downwards.
TGTTGCGATTTATGGTCAACTTGGTCTGACCTGGTACGTCGATCCTGGGAGCGTGCTGCTGAAGGAGTCGACAGGTTCCGGGTCCTTCTTTGCTAGTGCAGCGTGGACGGGATCTGTCGTCTTTCTTAGCCATGCTTCAGGAAAGAAAGAAGAAGCTGTTTCAAAATGTGCTTGGAAATGGTGACTGAAACTGATAATGCCTGCCATACCCCTGTGCCTGACTTGAAGTGATGTTTGCTCACACTAAGCCCGCCTTTCATGAGTATGACATGCACTCGGTTCGAGCGTCCACTATTTTTTGTCTTGATTTCGCCCATCTTCCCCTGCCCGCTGCACCTGCCCGTTGCGAGATCCTCCCACCATCTCCAGATCCGACCCTTTCGTGCCCTACCTCGGCTAATCTCCTTGAGCATGGATGCGTGCATACGCGATAGACGCAAGCAACATAGCAGTATAGTCTTACGATAATACCAGGAGCAAACCTACATAGCTCCCCGGCCGCCTATAGGATATATCATAATACGTATAAATCAATCCAAGCATTCATGCTTCACATCCTTTAAAATATGCTAGACATGAGGAACGTGGATTGCAGATGTTGATGATACCGTTCCCAATATGGGTGGGTCTGACTTTGTTTCATTTCGTCATTTACTAGTCCATGCATGTTCAATTGCAAGCATACTGCATACTTGCAACGCTTTTCCATAACTCGTAGCATGCTGCCGCTTCTTCTCCCCTATGTCCCATCGTCTGACTGAGCAGGCTCAACAGAGAGTCATCTCATTGCTCTGATCGCGCAGACGACGTTCACTTGTCTGCAATGGGGAAGTCCGAGCCTGTGGTGCCCTTGTACTTTCCCCTGATGAAATCGGAGATCTGCTCGTCCTTGGCTTGCTCGATGGCAGACTCGTTGTCCTGAGGACCTTGGCCCAAGAACTTCTCTTGGACGAAGTCGACACCTGTAACGCAATTATTGTCAGTATCTGAGTTGACTTGTCTTCTTGCAGGCGAAAATGGAGAGCAAAGTGGAAGTACTGGATAGGAAGGGGGGCCTTTGTGAGCAGTAAGGACCATATTTGACACATGGTGTAGAAGGGCAAGAATTGAAGACATGTCGTGCAGAGAGGTCATACCCTTGTCAAGGCCGTCTTCTTTCTTCTCGCTCTCCTTGCCGCCACCAGCCATGGAGTTGACCTTGTCCATGAAGCCGCCTCCGCTGCTGCTAGAGGTGTTTTGCTGAGTGGATTGGTTCTCGCTGTTGCCGCTGCCGGTAAACTTGTTGATGAAATCCATGGTCTGAGGTTGGTGTATGTAAAGGTCTTGGTCAAGTGGTGTATTGGTGGAGCTGCAATACCTGTCAGAGGTCGTGGTTCTGAAGTGTAAAGGCTACGAGAGGAGAAGTCACAAGAGTGATTGATTAGAGACTGGGACGACTTACAGTGGATGATGTTGCTCTTGTCGAGGATTTGAGGGTGCAATATGATGGTTATATATCAAAGAAGCAAGGAACGAGGTCAAGTCAAGTAATATCACAGTAAACAGGTTGCTAGCTCACGCACCTACCTCACCAAGCTAATGTAAACACAAACTGCTCACTCACTCGTCAGTGAGCATTGGCAGCCAACGCATGTGACGTAGGGCAATGATACATGAGGTGAGGTGTTCCATCAAACGACCCCGCCATGGCCAAGATACACGAGGCGGGCTGAATATGAGACGCAGCTTCAGCCTATCAACTGATTCGCCAAGCCAATGCCCAGCTCACCTATGAACGTGCGTACCTTATAAGGATGAAAGGAGAGTGGCTGTGTTAAAGACGGGAGAGAGCCGCGTGCTCGGCTGCTGAAGCGAGAATACCTACCTTATGAACGACGTCGAAGCTGAAGCTGGAGTTAACAAGCTTGTCCTGATGTCATTGCATATCTTACATGTAGCATGCAGAAGGTCAGATAGCTTGACATATCTCTATTACTCGTGCTGTAGGCCATTAGATGATGCTATGTAAAGAAGCACGGGCTACTTATTCGAATAAGAGACTCAAAGAGTATCGAAACATATTAGGGTATCTTGAGCAACTTTTTGTATCTATACATATAGTACATTCTCAGCACTTAGCTCGTAGACAAGACAATGTCGAGGCTGTCTTGCTAAAAGCTTGCTATCTGTGTCTCCCTGACAGTCCCATGTCGGGTAGATCTACCGGCCAAACATCTCCTTCTCACGTTCTCTTTCTTCTCTCTCTGCCTCCCGCTTCGCCTCCTCGAGGAGGAAGTCATTTCTCTCGTCCCGCAGCAGATTGAAGATCCAGAACCAAGTCATGCTCTCTGTGAAGCCAATTGTAAAGCACAAAGAGTTCTTGATGGTATCGCCAGGCCACTGACCTCCTCTCAAGGCGCGGAAAGCGCCATCTGCCAGGGATGACGAGGATGCTGTGAGATAGATATAGGCGGTCAAGATGAAAAGCACAAGGAGGCGAGCTGGCGCAACGGTGGTCCAGTATTCGAGAGCTGAGCGTGTAGGAAGAGAGGCTGCGAGAAGATCGGAGATGGCGAGGAAGGCGAGGATAAGAGCTATAAGAGCAGTTGCTTCTGTGGGTTTGCTGAAGGAGGATGCGTCCGGCTGTGCAATTGACAGTACGTTTAGTATTGCTTCAGTGATGTAGGCTCGCATGGAAGACTCTGCTATCCCTTGCCATTCTTTCGAGTTATAGCGATTGTTGGGAAAAGGAACATGGGATACATACAATCTTCATTGCACCACCTAGGATGATAACAATGTTCTGCTCCGCCAAAGTCTTGGGACTGACCAGCATAAAGTATGCGGCCGAGAGATGGACAAGGGAGAGGCCCCGGATGACGGTGAAAGGGGAGAATATACCCATGACTGCAGGCTCACAACTCAGTGGTGAAGTCTATAGCAGCCAGGTACACTTTTCTTTGCCTATGGCTCCTTCAGAAGTGTAGGAAGAATCGAGTGTTGATTGATCATCTAGGAGCTTTTTAGTTTGGTATACAGGAACACGCGGATTAATGTCGGCAGACTCACCCGTCATTGCCATCAAGCTGTCTTATCTCCGAAAGTCCGGTATCAGAAGGATCGCCCATCGTGACCAATCTACCTCGAGTGTCAATTGTAGCCTTGTTTTCTTCGTCTTTCGTGAAGCATTCCAAGTTCGCCATCGACTGTGCTTATCGGTGGTCATCACAATAATGGCGCTCAACGTAGATTCTTTGCGAGTCAAGATGGCTGTCGAGCGGGCGCCACTACTGGAGAATCCATGGAATGACGAGCCCTCTCCTGCGACCAAGGCGCGCGGTCGCAGATGTGTCAAGACTATCTTGCATCTGGCTATTCTGACTACTCTATTTCTGGCTGTCTCGTGTGTATATCTGGTGGGACTGAAACCATCCCGTGAAGGTCCCAAGCTGTCCGCTGCTGAAAGGGTATTGGTGAACAATCCTCTGATAGGTAAGCTGCCTCCCACGTCTATCCTGCTGTAACAAGGTAGATGAATTGCTAGAGCGAGTTCATAACAACCTTGAAGACATTTCTTGTCCTTCAAAGGTCTGGAATCAAAAGTTATTGATGCCCAGTCAAGCCTTCCTCATGCCCCTCAACTAACAACCTGCCTGCACACTAGATGGCCACAACGATCTGTTGATTCTGCTACGATTCCTTAACGGCAACCATATTTACACCCCCGAGTTCAAAGACAAGTTCGAGAATGGTGGTATGCCTGGTCACGTCGATCTGCCACGTCTTGATGCTGGAAGAGTAGGAGGCTCCTTCTGGAGTGCCTTTGTTGAATGCCCTGCTAACGGTTCCGATTTCTCGGACGCAAACTACGCACCGTGTAGGTCCTGAATATACTTTCTCTTCGCTCCATCTTGTCTTCTGATCTACGCTGTTCCCAAGAGCTTTCCCAAACACAGCGTAATATAATCAAACCAGCACTTGCTTCATATCTTATTTGCAAATATCAATCGCTCGACCTATTTATATCCATGAAACCACATTCGCTTATAACGCATACAGATGTCAAGGCAACCATTGAGCAACTTGATCTTTACCATCGCCTCTCAGAGCAGTACCCAAAATACTTCACTCCTCCCCCAAACAGCTACAAGGCCGAGTCAAACTTCAACGACGGCATGTTGATCTCTCCCATCGGCATTGAAGGCCTTCACCAGATTGGTAATTCGATAAGTACACTTCGACTCTACCATAGCCTGGGCGTTCGCTATGCCACCCTCACTTGGAATTGTCACAACATCTATGCTGACGCAGCACTTGTTTCCAATGACAAGGGGGAGACTGTTGTCAGCACTCCTCTCTGGAAAGGTGTCTCTCCCGCCGGCAGGAAGCTGATCAGGGAGATGAACAGGATAGGCATGCTCGTCGATCTGTCACACGTTAGTACTGACACCATGCGCGACGTACTCGGCGCTGGTGCCCACAGCGACGAATGGGAGGGATCCCTAGCTCCGCCCATATTCTCTCACTCCAGTGCTTACTCTATCTGCCCCCATCCTCGAAATGTGCCCGACGACGTGTTGCAGCTGGTCAAGGAGAAGCGTGGCTTGGTCATGGTGAACTTCGCCCCCGACTTCATATCTTGCAAGGCCAGTAAAACTCAGTGGGGCCCGGGTCTTCCTGAATTCGTCAACGAGACTAGCACGCTGCAACAGGTGGTTAAACACATTATGCACATTGGAGATGTAATCGGATACGACCACGTTGGTCTAGGGACAGATTTCGATGGCATACCTACGACGCCAAGAGGTTTGGACGATGTGAGCAAGTTTCCAGATCTAGTTGCTGCGCTGTTGGACGAAGGAGTATCTGAAGAAGATGCTGGAAAGATTGTTGGTAGGAACTTGCTCAGAGTGTGGAAGGAGGCGGACGAGGTCAGTGAAGGCATGAAGAAGAGAGGAGTACTGCCTTTAGAGGATGAAGTAAAGACTGGCGAGGTGGGCGCCAGCATGTTCGGGAATGTTGATGAGAGCTTTCTTGTTTGAAGGAGACACGGCATGTCTGCAGTGAGTCTATGTATACGTTTCGCGATGATCATGATGAGGTGTAACGATGTTAGCTGAATAGAGATAATTAGCATTAGGAGAATCTAAACCTTTCTCTACGATCGACTCGGTGCATTCGACATTCCTCGGGCGATCAAATCCCATCTCGCACTTGCCTACTTCGAACGCCGAAACGTGACTTCCCTGACTCCACCACGACGATGTGTGCGCCTCTTCGCTTTATTGCGTCCATTCGTCCTTCACTCGGATAACAGTGACTTCCGGATTATATTCCAATCTCTGAAATGTCAGGCGGACAAAGACGACCAGAGCTCCATGTTGAGGCACTTCTGAAAGACGAAGATGACAGCTGCGAACGCTACGAACCCAAAGCTGTGATTGAGTCTGCAGTTGTCGGATGGTTGAGATCAGAATTTGCCACCCTCATTGTTGGTCAAAGCATTCAGATTCAAGCCTCGAAATGCTCATTTGCCCCTACGGTTATGTCCATTTACGTTGACGACTTCATCGGCCCCAAGCAAAGCAGTCATGAAAAAGACTTGGAGGGTCTTGTAGTCAAAGTTCATGCCTACGCCCTGCATTCACCACACGCCCTGTTACCTGGTCGCCTACACCGGCATTCAAACCAAGATGGAGTCACTGAGAAGCTTATTCAGTTGCCTAGCAGTTCTCTCGCTGGCACTTGGAACAGTCTCAAATTCGATGGGATCTGTCCCAGACAGATTCTCAGATCTGTGGTTAGAATTGGTATTGCTCGTCCTACATATACCGTGATGGTCGGTACTAACTACGTACAGTTGTCTTAATGCAACAGCCAGGACTGAAACTTGATGATCTCAACCTCAACCGACTTGTACTCTTCCACGGTCCTCCAGGTTGTGGAAAGACAACCCTGTCGTAAGCGTCAGAGCACTCAATCCTTGCAGAGATCTTGCTGACTTTGGGCTCAAGCCGTGCTCTCGCTCAAAAGCTGACCATCAGACTGGGTACATATTTTGACGAAGGAAGCTTGTTCGAGATAAACAGTCAGTCACTCCTTAGCAAGTACTTTAGCGAAAGCGGCAATCTAGTCACTCAGATGTTCGAACGCATCATCTCTCTCGCCCAAGACAAGTCCAGGCTGGTTTGCGTCCTCATTGACGAGGTAGAGTCTATTGCAGCCTCTCGCGAACAACTCACACAGAGCGGGGAGTGCCACGATACCATACGTGTGACGAACCAGCTGCTCACCGCACTTGATCGAATCCGTGACTACTCTAACATTGTCGTTCTTTGCACGAGCAACATGAAGGACTCAATTGACACCGCTTTCCTGGACCGAGTGGACTACGAGGTCTCTATACCCACACCCTGCGAGAGTGCCATTTACGAGATCCTGAGAACCACAATCAACGAACTTATTCGCTGTGGTGTCATCACCTCGCCTCCATGCACGGTATCCACTACTGTCCCTCCCAGCCTTGATGATGATGATGTATACATCCCTGATTATGCGACCCTCGTGGCGCTGCATGATAAGCCTGACTGTCCTGCTCGTGCCGTTGCTCGGCTGGCGGGACAATGTTCGGGCGGTAGTGGGCGGAAGCTGAGAAAACTGCCCTTGCTTGCAATTACTACCTATACATGGGGTGAGAGCTGTCCATTGGGAGATGCATTGGAGGCGCTAGAGAAGGCTGTCGATGCGTTTATCGGACCCGGGAGAGATGTTGAAATGAGCTAAACCTTACACGCTACTGCATCTTCACGTATCCTGGGGCTGATAGCTATGAGTGGCAGTGGGCAAGCATAGAGAGTTCTGCCAACAACGAAGGAAGAAGAATCAATGGGACTATCATATCCTAGCTATTTGGCCAAATCCACAACGCCTCAAAATTGAGACCATTTGAGCCCCCTTCCTCCCAACCAGTGCACCCGAATCGTTATGTACACAAACAACGCCGAATCCGAAGCCAAACATGCACACTTCAGCCATTCACTCGGTATCCTAGTCCCCCGTCACCTCGGCGGTGAAATCTCTCCTGACATTCAGCTCCTCGAAGCCCTCCGTATTCTCGATAACCAACCCCTTTTCATTAGCCAAATGCAACAAGCAAATGAAGCAGAAACTGGTGCTAATATCATCAAGTTGCTGCCTAGGGTAGACATTCCTAAGATTATTCATGACGTCTGTAAACTTGAACTCGCCATCTTCAGTCTTGGGAACCACATGTTGCTGTTTCGGCGGTGACACTGCAGAAGAGGAAGAGGTAGAGATGGCTAGATCCTCGAAGCCGATACCCTTCCACATTTCCTCTTTCAGTCGGCGCACGTCGACCTTTTTGGCGACTCGTGCGTACTGGACGTATTCGGGTCTCATGCGTCGACTTTGCGTCACGAGTTGTGTGCCGAATGCGCCCTCTTGACTGCTGCCTGGTGGGAGGATTTCGCCGTCAACAGTACCAGCTTGTGTGGCCGCACCGTCATCGTGCAAAGGAGGCAGAATCTCCTGCGCATCAGCAAAGTCGTCGGCATCATCATCGAGACCCAAACCGCCGCCGGGCATGCCGAGGCCGTCGTCCTGGAAGAAGTCTGCGTCGTAGTCGCCGCGGGGGCCGGCTGCTCCTTCGTCGATAGGTTGGGGCTGGTGGTCGCCAAGGCCGCGGTTTTGCGCCCAGTATGCCTCGTCTACTTCGCCTTGGTAGGTGCCAGCCTGTTGCTTGGCGGATTGTTGCTGTGACTTGCGAGCGCCGAGGCGGGCTTTAGGTTTCAGGAAGAGGCGGAGGAGGTCGCGCGAGCTGAAGTGTTTGTCGTCTGGGAGCAGATTTCTAGTCTTGCTCTTCCATTGCGTCTTAGGGAGACTGATGGCGGAATTTGAGGCGGCAGGGGTGTAGAGGAGATCCGCGTGTGTCTGGCTCATGGGGCTGGCAAAGTCGATCTCAAAGGGCTCCTTTTCCTTGCGCTTGGTTGGTGCTGTGGCGGTCTTCGCGGCGTCTTTGATTTTCTTGATCTTCCAGTGTTCGGGGCCGGCCCAGTTCTTTTGCAGCGCTTGGTCAAAATAGCTGAGGATGTTTTCGTGGTCATCGCCCCGGTGTTGTAGTGTCACGCCGTATTGGTTGCTGTCTGCTTCGAAGCCGCCGACTTCGCCTTCGGGACCCATGACACCGTCGTCGTTGGGGCCGGAATCGTGGACGCGCATTTGTGGTTCTACGTGTGCTTCTTTTGCCCATGCTTCACCACCTTCACCGAAGCCAACGTCTGCGATGTCGAAGCCGCCGATGTTGATGTCGTCATCTTCAAAGCCGGCTGCGTTGTCGTCGTCAATGACTATACCGGAGCGGGCGTCGTCGAGTTCGTCCTCTTCTTCCTTCTCCTTGCGCCAGTCTTCGGCCGCTTTCAGGAAGGGGAGATCGAGTGATCCACTTCCGTCTCCCAGCTCAAAGGTTTTCAGTGAAGGGCAAACATCTTGGTGGTCGAGTTTGTTCAGATCGGGGAAGAATCGTGCTGCAAGAGCGGAAAGGTCGATGTGAATGGGCTGCTCTGGCTCTTCTGATTCGATCTTGGTCTTGTCCTCCGCCGCTTCACCTTCTTCCAGCATGCTGTCCCTCCGTGACTCGTCGTCTATTTCTTCTTGTGCGTCATCGCTGCTGTCGAAGACAATGCGGCCTGTGTTGTCGATGGAGAGGTGATTGAGCAAAAGACCCTTGGCGCCACCTTCATCGAAATCGGCAGAGGCTTTCTTGAAGAGTGGATCGACAGAGAACTCGAGCTCCATTTTCTTGAGTTGTAGCTTCTCAAAGGATTCGACAAGTGTTGCTTCTGCGGAGCGACTCTTCTTCTTGGTCCTTCGCTTTACACCATCCTCTCCTTCTTCTTCCTCTTCATCTCCTCCATCCGCTCCTTCGACTCCGTCGCGCTTCTTCTTGTTACCGCTGTCTGCGAGGCCGCTCAACAACTTGCCCGTCTCGGTAGCAACACTGTCGACTCTGCTAGTGTAGATTTTGACACAACCATCGAGGGTGCAACTGGCTTTCTGGAAGTTTACACCATCGCCCTCCTTGAGCAGAGACATGTCGTGAAAGTAGTCGATGAGAGCAAAGTTCCAAGAGTTGGTCGCGTTGATCTTGTTGTCGGTCGCCATCTTCATCCACTCCTCAAAGTTGGCGAGAATGGGAACTCGCTTCATGGGCGTGACAGCGTTGCCGGCCACATCGAAACCGATATCTTCTTGAGTGCCTTGGCCACTTGGAGTGTTGGGAGCATCGCCTTGAGCAGCGCCGAGCGACTTCCTCTTGCGCGCAGGCGAGGCGGCGGCTTTGAGCGAGTTCATTTGCATCTCGTGGAAGGCTTGTCGCGATTGAAGGCGCTTTGCTTTTTCTTCCCGGTCATCGTTGAGAGGGATCCTGAAATGACAAACTTAGTATTTTGATCATTTCAATTGGGACAATGCGCTCACTTGACGGGCGACCTGTGTGGTGTCGCTGCCACATTTGCAGGCGCGGTGGGCCCGCGTGCTCGTGGCATCTTGTGGGCGCTGTTTCCAATTGCTTGGCTTTGTTGGGTTGATGAGAATGCGATCAGGATTGGACCATGCCGTTCTGTTCCTTCTCTTGTGTTTGAATTGTCTTATGTCGTACCGTTGCCTGCTTTCTTGTCGCCTTGCGTCTTCGTCTCTGTCTCAGTATGTGCATGTTTGACCCGCAAGTAAACAAAGCCGGCAGGTCCCGTCCTCCGTGTTTTGCTCCGATTCGCCGACTGGCTGATATCTGCCTTGACTTCACTGCCACTGTGGTCTCTTTGGGCCGCCTGACACGCAATTGATAAGGTCCCCCGGATTATCCTGATTGTTCAGATCAGCAGCCGGAGAACAAGATGCTGATATCGCGACGTCACTCCTCGGAATGGGCTGGCACCGTCGCGGCAAAAGTGCACTCGAGCAAGCCTATCGTCGAGTCGTGTCTTCGCCAAGTCTTGTAGTCTTGATTTCGCTGCCTTGTACCGCTCCTTCCTCATGACGGGATAGACAACGCATACGTGCACTCGAGCTACACGTACTCGCCGCAGTATAATTCATTAGGTCGTCTTCCTGTTCCTCTATGACTTCTACATACGACCTCCATTAATTCCGAGATGACATGGCTATGACCTCTTCCCACCCTCCCATTCGCTTACACCACACTGCGCGACGTCGCAGGCGGAAATACCGCTCATCCAATGCCTTCTTCTTGACTATCCTTATCTTTTCTGCTTTTGCCCTCTTTAGCTATGCCGCCTTCGACAGCCAGCAGGTTCAAGAGCCTTTACACGCCGCACTCGCCACGAGAGATGCCACTCCTTTCGCTTCGACGGACGAAGAGGTCAGTCTGGTTATATTTAATTCACACGGACGGTCGACCTAACAAATGAAATAGTGCCGCATGGTCCGCCACTCCAACGATCAGTGCGCATACATTGGCAAACACTGCCCGGACGAAGACGCAGGCTTCTACACCTATCTCTCCTGGTACTACTGTACCTTTCGCAATGTCAAGCCCTTGGCTTTCCTTTTCCTGGTATCATGGCTGGCTTTGCTATTCAGCACCATCGGCATCGCCGCCAGCGACTTCTTCTGCATCAACCTCAGCACAATCGCATCCATTCTTGGCATGAGCGAGAGTCTGGCTGGTGTCACTTTCCTGGCTTTTGGCAACGGCAGTCCCGATGTCTTCTCCACCTTTGCCGCCTTCTCTACCGACAGCAGCAGTCTCGCCATTGGTGAATTGTTTGGAGCTGCTTGCTTCATTGCCGCCGTTGTCGCCGGTTCCATGGGCGTGGTTCGCCCGTTCAAGGTTGCCAAAAAGGCCTACATGCGAGACATCATATTCTTCATCATCGCCGCAGTATTCAGCCTGGCTTGCATGTGGGATGGCAAACTGCAATTATGGGAATGCCTGACCATGGTTGGCTACTACATCCTCTACGTCATAACTGTCGTGCTGTGGCATTGGTGGTTCACTCGAAGAAGAAGACAACAAGACAGGCTGGCTGCAGCGAGGGGGCAATACATCATCCATGTCACAGACGAGGATCGAGAAGAATACCACGACGAGCCTGAAGAGGAGGGTGCTAGCCGCGCGACAATATCTCGTGGAGCCTCTTCGGAAAACTTCTCAATCCTCGAAAGCGGAGGCCCGCACGAACAAGACTCTGAAGACGAAGACGAGGAAAGAGATCGAGTCATGGCAAACTTTCAGAGCAACATGCATCTCAACAGACCACCAGCTCGTGCCCGTCGCAACACTCTCACGCCCATACGGCCGAGCTTGGTTGGCGCTCTTGAATATCGAGCACTGGTCTCCACCTTACAGAAGTCTAGAAGCCACCAAACCATACCGATGAATTCACGCCGATACTCAGATGACCCTGCTCTTGCATCGGTCCAGGAAGACAACATATCTACGACGTCCGACCCTTCCTTACGTCCACCATACCACTTGTCTACACCGAGAAATGATCAGTCGCCTCTACTTGAACGCCCGACTCCCGAAGTACGGAACACTGCATCTGGCCGTTCTCGGGCAGTCTCTGCAAACGATGTTTCTGGCTTGAAGCCTGATCTCGGTTTCATCCAAGGTCACGCCATGCAGAACCGACAATTTCTTGATGTTTCCACGGATGCACGTGGTCGACTGAAGTCGCCATCATCCGTTCACAGTCTACCTCTCGACACTATTGCAGAGACACCCGATCTGGTTGTTTCCGAAGCAGAGCCTGTATTCAATGTCAACCCTTGGCAAGAACAAGAAGGCCTTCGAGAGACCTCGGCCCTTCTTGCAGTACCAGGTGAAGATGCCCAGACTAAAACGTACATTTCGCCTCCAAGATCGCCAATGTCGGTGAGCCCGCATCAATCACCACCTCTGCTTCCAAAACTCCAGATTCCACATGACGACAGATCACCACCAGGATCAGCACCATCATCGCCTTTCCCAGCATATACGGATGTATTTCCAGCATATAGTAGTCGACCACCCAGCATATATCTCGGACCGCCTAGTGCATCGGTCGAATCACATCTACATGTTCATTTCAGCGATGATGAACACGATGCGCGCCCACTCAAGTGGTGGCCATATAGTCTTTTCCCGCCCCCACTGGAGCTAGTGTACCGCTTATTTCCGACATTCCAGCATTGGCATGCAAAGTCTTGGTGGGAACGGATATTGGCTATTGTGGCTGCTCCAAGCATTTTCTTCCTAACAATCACATTGCCCGTGGTTGATACCGAGCATGACGAGGAAGAGCCGGAGGCTGTAGGTGCTACAGAGCACAGCAACAACTTCGAGCCGTACAGCGACGACCCTTTACTTGCTACGGCTAAGAGCCCTTCGGTCACCAACGATAGGCTGGAAATTCCCCCCTTGGCTCCTGATGAGCCACGATCGCCCGTCGAAGGTCCAGGTCACGGTAGTGCCGCGGTCGCGACCAACATTGAGAGAAACCACCACCATTCCGGTCAATCGCCGAATGAGCCACGTTCAGCTGTCGCAGAGTCCTGCGGATCTCAGTTTTGGAGCAGATGGCTGACCATACTTCAAATATTTCTCGCGCCTCTCTTCATGGTCATGATTATCTATACCCAATATCTTGACCCGCCGGAAACGTTCGGACCCCTCGTAAAACCTATATGCGTATCACTTCTTGTGTCCTTGGGCATGCTGGTACCACTCTTGGCGACAACTACACCAACACACCGCCCGAAGGTGTACGAACCCATACTTTCCCTGGCTGGGTTCGTGGTTGCGATAGGCTGGATATCAACGATTGCCTCGCAAGTGGTCGCCGTGCTCAAGGCGCTTGCAGTCATCCTCAACATGTCTCACGCAGTCATGGGTCTCACTATATTCGCAGTAGGCAACTCACTTGGAGACTTGGTAGCCGATGTGACGGTCGCAAAACTTGGATATCCAGTCATGGCACTTAGCGCATGCTTCGGTGGACCCATGTTGAATATTCTGCTTGGTATTGGATTGTCCGGCTCATACATTCTTATCCGCGGGGCACAGCACCGACACAAAAAGCATCCGGGCAAGGAAATCAAGTATCGAAGTTATAACATCGAGGTCGGCACGACACTCATGATTAGTGGTGTGACCCTGGTTTTCACATTGCTGGTTCTGCTGGTTGCGGTGCCTTACAATAAGTGGATGATGAGTAAGAAGTTGGGATGGATGCTCATTGCCCTTTGGACAATAAGTACATTAGGCAACGTCATTGTTGTCGAGCTACTTGGAGTGGGACAACCTCAAGGCGAGGCTCTAGGCGTATATATTTGAATGGATTGAGAGGACCACGATAAGTCGAGATTGTTGATATTAGGGGAACAAGGCTGGAAGGGAATGATGATGGTCTGAGTCACGATTGGTTTGCTTGCTATGCCTTTCTTTCTTTTCATATTTGGGCGGCTCTTTACGATACCCTCTTTGGCGCTGTACTTGATTAATAGCGCTGAGCTGCATGCATGGCGCGTAATTCACATCGAGTACATAGAACACGTGGGAAATGCGAAACACCTGCTTATCATGCACACTCAATGATCTATGAAGAGGCAGCCGAACGTGTCCGGTCGCAAGGATCAGAATTTTGGGCAGGGACCGTGAGGCGAGCTCTCTCTGGTGCCCAAAAGTTGCGCAAGATGTGGGAAGCCGATGCGCTAGAATGTCCTCATGATCTATTGGGCTAGGTACGGCAGGTCCGCGAAACCGGGACACGAGGGCGTCTGCTGAATCATGTTCACATCATCTAGTCGGGTCTATACTTGCAGCGCATTGCGTTGTATGTACTTGTTGTCCAATCAGGAAGCACAGAGGGACCTGAAATGGGATAGTAGGCTGATGTGAGGGAAGCCTGACGAAGAACATAGAACGTATCAACGGGCATATGAAGAGGCACGTAACCAGCCGGCCTCGCAGATCAAGAAGCTGCAGATGAGAACAGACGGGCGCCTACTGATTCACGTACATACATAGGGTTTGCTTCTAAAAAAGCGAGACATATTCCTTGTTGGCGCCCAAGGGAGGGGGACAGGGTGGGAAAATCGGAAAGGGCGGTCGGGCACCAAATAGTTACTGTTAGCCATGGAAAGAGTCCTAGTTGATAAGAGCTGGGGAGGATCCGCTACCATGTGAACAGTTGATCTCTTCATCATCGTCCTCTCTTCCAATTCCGCAGATGTCGCTCTCCAAGTGACACGGCAGAAACAGGAATCTTTCGTTACTACTATCAGATCTGCACTATATAACACTCAATGTTACCACACAGCCTACTACTTTTGAGCAGAATACGTGTGCGGCATCGGTACAGACGGAGGCCTTGAAGAGGCACAGACAACTATTTCCACCGGAACCCAGCGCCATTTGCAGGCTGGGAGAACAGAGGACATCATTTGACCACTTTTTGGGAGGGCTTGTGGTGTGGCGAAAGGTTTGAACCCGCGATCAAGGTATGTCTTCTGTCCTACCTTGCAAGACACAAAAGAACGCTTGCGATCTTCGCGAGCACGTCAAAGACCTTTTCTTTCCACTTCGTGCCTGTTGGGCGCGAGTTTGACACCGGACAAGGTGCATGGGGATTTGGGCAGCAATCTTTTGGATAAAAGCAGCTAATGCCCTGGTTGGTCCTGTTTAGCGCTTTCACCCGGCCTCATACTTTTCGAACCAAGGAGTATCCTACTGCAAACACAGTGCAGGATATTCGTGGAGGGCCGACAAGCGAGCATTTATCTCACCGATCCAACCGGTCGTCTCGTACATTCCACAGTCTGGTCCGGATCGACGTGTTCTTCATCTATTCGCGGAAGTTGCAGCAACGTAGGTGGTGTTACGCCAGTCGACTGAGCGCATCCTGCATATACAGTGCGCACCCTTGCATCACGCTACAGCATACACTGCATTAGCAAACAAGCCGAACTAAATATTTCCCATCATTGCCACTTTGGCTGGTATCTCAGCCTTGTCACTGTATATTCTTTTGCGTCTCCACGCAACAGGGAGTTGTCTTCCTCTACAACAGCGGAAGCAAGTCCGATCAACTTTCGCGCTCATCGCACACGCGAGTAGTGGTGGAGATCCAAAGGAGAAGTGATCTGTTGGTGGTGTTCCCCCTAACTACGCGACGAGGGGCAAGCAGCACAAGCATAATCATCAGCATCAGTCCGCCAACCAACAAGCAGTAGCGCTCGGCATCTGTTACGCCATCCACCATCGCTGGACACCCCATCTCTCTCACGCTGCCCAATTGGCGACGATTGCCCCTGGCCGACTCTTCTACACTGTTCGTCAGGTTATCGTCTCCATCTCTCCACAATCAATCAGAAAACGTCCGCTTTTCCCCCTCCAACGCGAAGACCGCAGACAATCGGGCGTCATTGTTTGCAGGGCCAAACATCAACCCCACGACCAAGAGCTTAAGCGGGATAGAGTTCACACTACAAGGGTCAAACATTGCGCTCCTGTTTACTTTCCATCCATCCATCTTTTATTGCACCTCCTGATTTGAGGGGGGCCTTCGCGCTCGGTTGCTCACTGGATTGTGTGTCACGACTGCAGCCGCATCCATTCCTAGCACTGATATATGTCGTAAGTCTTTTCTTTTTTCCTAATCGACAACGATGATTCGGCCTTGTTTACGACTAAAGCATGCCTCACCGCATTTTGCGACAAGGATGTGATAGACGCTAACACGCCATGAAATGTACAGATCAAGACGATCCGGAAGTCATTCGACAGGCTCCGTTCACGCTGCTTACATCGAGGACGAGTCGTCGTTCCATACGCAGTCTCCCACCTCTGAGAGCGATAGGAGCCTGTCGAGTGAAGATAGTAGCTGGGACCGCGTCAACGCGATCGAGGACGAAGTTGGGCCTGACGACTCTGCGTCGCATCCTCCGAGAGCGCCCTCGGTCGACACTCACTCGAGCAGACGATCCAGCAGACACGCTGTTCCTCAGCCTCACCCTCACCCTCACGATCCACGTCCCGTCTCAACACGTCGCAAGTCATCCCACCGCTTGCCTACCTTGGAAGAAGACCTCCGTCGCCCGCATCGTACACACAGCGACCGTTCCGAGAGACACTCGCGCCGTCATCGCATAGAGGAGAGGGAGCACTACTTGGCGCGAGAGCAGCACCTCGCCCGAGAACATCGTCCTCGAGTGCCCTCGAGTAGCTCGTCCAGTACGGACTCCTCGTACGAGTCCTACTACATGGGCGGTGGTGGCCATCACACTAACCCTTACCACCCTGACCCACACGCCGCCCCCTACCCGCATGCCCAGTCCTCACAGCACCCCTACGCCCCTTCAGCGCTATCAGGGCACGCAGGATACGATGCCCATGGCCGACCAGTGCCGTCGCCTTATGATGCCGCTCTGATACACATGCCTCGATACGATCCCATGGCCGCTTACGGGGGGTACGCTGCCCAGCCAAACCCCCTTGGTCCTCCCACTTCATCCTCAAATCCTTTCTCTCCCATGACTATGGGTCCTCCGTCCAGCGCTGGCGACTATTTTCCACAACAATTCGATCGTCCGTCACCGCATACTGCCCATCATCCGGCTCACCATCCTGCAAGGCCAATGCCACGATCCAGACCTCAAAGCTATGGTGGAGCACCGTATCCAGGCATGGAGCATGCCCTAGCACACTACTACCCTCCTCCCTCTGGCTATCCTGGCTATCCTCCTCCGACTGATCCTTCAATCATGGCTGCATATATGGCAGAACTCAGACTACGCGACACCTATTCACACTCTGCTTCGCCTGAGCCACCCCGCAGTGCCAAGTCCAAATCGCCAGTTGCCTCCCCACCCCCAGCCGAGGTCAAGGAGGAGCCGAAAGAGGATCAAGCCGTGCGCTTGATGGCACTCATCGCCGAACACGAGGAGAAGAAGCGATTGGCTGCCGAAGCTAGAGCTAGAGAAGAGGCTCTGATTGCAGCTGCTGAAAAGGCAAAGAAAGATGCCACAGATATGGAGTCGGCCAAGATTGCCAAGCTGCTGCAGGAGTGGAAGGAAGAGGAGGCAAAGAATAGGAAGGCAGAGAAGGAGGCTGCCGAGGCCGCTCAAAAGGCAGCAGAGGCACAAGCCGCACGCGACGCTGAGATTGCTGCTGCCGCAACTGCGGCGCGAGAAGCTGCCGAGAAGGAGGCTGCTGCAAAAGCAAAAGCCGCAGAGGAGGAGTCAAAGAAGAAGATTGACGAAGCCACGGCCGCTGCTGCCGCGCTTGAGAAGGCCAAGAAGGAGCTCGAAGACAATCTGGCCAAAATTGCGCCACAGCCAGACGACAAGATGGGCAATGTACACTTCCACGATGCGCTGAACCGCAAGTACGATGTTCCATGGCGCTACGCAAAGACGTGGAAGGGCATGAAGGGGCTCATCGAGCAAGCCTTTTCTCACGTCGACGGCATCGGTCAGAATGTCATGGACGGCCGCTACGATCTGATTGGTCCCGAGGGCAACATTATCCTCCCCGTGGTCTGGGATATCGTCATCCAACCCGAGTGGGACATACGGATGGAGCTCTGGCCTGAACCGGAACCAGAGCCTCCGCTTCAAATGCCTGGTGTATGGCCGATGCCTGTGACCGATTCGAAGCAAAAGAAGCCTGGTAAAGGGGAGAAGAAGGGATCCAAGCCAAAGAAGTCTTCCTCGACTGGTATGACCGCTGCTCAGTTAGCAGCCGCGCAAGCTGCTGCGGCCGGCATGTCCAACCCAATGGCACCGCCACCAATACCAGCAGGTGGTCACGTCCTAGACGATCCTCTCGACCCCTTCGTGAGCTTCGAAATTGGCGACAAGTCTAAAGCCAACAAGTCCAAGAAACGTGCCGAACGACCTGCCGGCTTCCTCAGTGCCTGGATAGGAGCGAGTGCTGGCGGTCGGTCAAAGCCGTCGGGAAAAGACAGTGAAAAACCTGGGGCTATGGTGCATTTTGCATCCACAAACAACATCCACACCACCACCAACAGTAACAACAGAGGCAATGCCGAGCAGAAGCGCAGGAGCAATGCCGCTAGCAACGCTGTCGCCGTGCAGCATCAGCACGACAAACGCCGCGTTAGTGACCACGATGACTTCTTCATGGTTTCTAGACGGGAGCGCTCGGCTGCGCAGGGCAAGAGCGTGGCAGTTGAGGTTCCGCAGACTGCTTGCGCAGTCATGTAGACTTCTTCCTCTGCCTGCCTCTGCCTGCCTCTGCCTGCTGCATCGGCAAACTCGCGCTCTACAATCGGTCCGTCGATTGAACGTTTTTCCGTTTCCGTTTTCCCTGTCCGGAGTCGGGTGTCGAGTTTGCAACAGAGCTTTTTCTTTGCTCTTTACTGCTGCTAGTGCCATTGTTGTCATTCGTCGGACATGAGATGTATCATGTCACGACGAGTTTTCGTGGATGGGTCTTGTGTGTGTGTGCGATGTGCATCATTCTTATAACCAACCCCAGACGGAGGCCATGGTTTTCCTCCCGTGATTCAAAAAGGTTTTTGGATATCAAATCTACGCGGGTCTTTCATGCCTTCATTCTTCTTCTTGTTTTGCCCTCTCCCCTCCTCCTCCTTCTTTCTGGGGAGGAGCGGGGTGGACAAGACCTTTTTTTTGTTTGATTTGAGATTGATGTTGTGGGGAGTGTGTTTGCGATTCTAGCGCTTTATTTGCTTTTGTTTCTTTTTTGTTGTTGACGTTATTGCACATGTTATGACCGTTTACGAATTGGAATGTGGTTTGGACCTTTTCATCTTCTTCTATTTTACTTGAGTTTCTCAAGCTTTTACTGTTTTCCCATACCCTGCGAAGGTTTTTTGCTTGTTTTCTGTTGTCTTTTGCTATGCCGAGAATGAGACGATGATGACAAGAGAAGAAAGATGGTGGTGATGAGATTATGGCTTGAACGCGTACTGCCTGGGTAGTTCAGCTGTAGGAGCGCAAGTAGTTGTAGCAAGCTGAAGTAGAGACGATGACTGGGAGATGACTTTTGGAGACTTTTGAAATGGTGAACTTTTTTTCTGCTGCTGCTTCGGACTTCCATTCGCGTTCTTTTGCAATAATCGTGGTGCTGCTTGGTTGACGTGTGCTGGTTGGCTTGTCTTCTGCCGATGATATACTCATGTGATATCCCAAGTCCAGTTGACTGTAGAGCGACCCTGGTCATGGAAGCAACTTTCCATGTTTGGTCGCGAATGTCTGCGCAATACCGAGAACGTAGATGTCGAAGGAGTCGTGATATGTTTAAGCTCGTGCTCATAGTCGAAAGCATACTCTAAGCTGCAAGCTCCTATGCGGCGGTGGACAGAGAAGAAAGAGCAGTACGACCAACACAACACTTACTTCATGGGGGTTGAGCTTTCCTTTGCTTCACTTGAGGCACAATGAAGAGCTAAACATCGCAAATTCATTCAGAGCACATGTTAAAGTAGCTATAGGCACAGTATAAAAGAAAAGACAAGGATTCATCCAAAAGCAGACTAAACTAGACTGCCTCAGACGACTATTACAACTTTTTATGTGTCCCCAACCCCAGCAGATGCAAATTTCCCCCTTTGTTGGGTCTCCATGACGCATGTCCTACGCGCGTATCTTGTTCCGGGAAAGCAGTAACAAATGAAATAGAATAAAACTTACGCACGACAAGGCCGCATGATGTATGAAGGAGGGCAGAGCATGAGACGACAACGACTCCTAGAGCAGAGAGACCGAAAGCTCATCTCTCACACGGCTTCGTTGCCGCTTCTGAACCCACGTGGTGAATAAGTAAAGAACCAGGACGAGTGGACTTCTTAGAAGAAAGGTACTGAAAGCGAGGGTTTGATTGGCCGCATCAGCTGGATAAACTTGCCCAGTAGTGATAGTGGCTGAAAGATATGCAGTCATAATCCAATATGCTGTATCACCAATCTTGCATGACTAGTCTCCAGCACTGCGATTCGATTCGAAGTGATTTGCCGTGACTAGGACTTGGTCCATTTGGCTCAAAATCGTCCGATTTCGTGCCCATGTTGTCCAGAAAGGTCCAGGAGGTCGTTAATTCGACCTTGCCAGAATGAATCGACCGGCCGTACCAGTGCATCGGAGAGGGGCTGATGGGTGATATTGGAAGTAATTTCAGACTCCTGTCTGAGGCTCTCCGCCTTGCCCTTGACACCGTGGCTAGGACCAACTGGTCTAATCGCCTTGTGTGTCTGGGTATCGATTTCGGTCAGAGCCTTTGCGGCCTCATTTGTACATGAGTGCGAGACGAGAGGAGTCTTGTTGGGCTTAGTCTTGGGCTTGCTCTTGGTTGACTGAGATTCGGCTTCTGTCCGGGCTGAAGCAAGGGTAGCTGCTGGGACTTTAGGAGTGGAGATCTTTGGGCTCTTGCTGTTGTGTACAGGGATATTCACCGACTTGTGCTGAACAGCTGATATTACTAGACAATCATTTGCGTCAAGGAGATGGCTCTGGGTCGCAGGGCTCAGATCGTCGTTGTTGGCGGACTCTTGGACTGTTGGTCCCATTTCTCTAGTCAGAAGATCAAGCGCCGAGACTGGCTCGTTCGCTTTGATATTACGCTGTTGGTGCTGAGTCTTATTCTTCTTCGTCTTTGATTTTGTAGCACGGCGAGGATTGGTACTCTTGAGGCAGTCGGGACCTTGTAGAGGCAGATTCTGGGCAGAGTCTGCGACCGAGTTGCGTCGGATAGCACTCTGAGATTTATCCTTGCAAGCCTTGCCTCGACGACCATTCTTGTTTGGCTTTTGACTCGAGTCGACAGTGTTTGCGGTATGGATACCGCTTAGAGTATTGGTATGTGTGTTGGTACCTTCGCCCACTGTCCTGGGTCTGTGTTTCGTTGGTCCAGAAAGATGTGACGAAGACTCGGTTGTAGCAGGCTTGGAAACACGTTTTTTCTTGGGTTTCTTCTTTGCAGCGTTCACTGGCTGTGCGGGCGCTGGAGGAATGTGAGCTGGTGCAGTGTAGACTGGGGCCACGGTAGTCGCCGATGCTGCCAGAGTGATGGCCATGCCTTGCGGTCCAGCAAGTGGCGCAGCCGGAAGCATAGAAGCTCTCAGACTGTTCCCGACAGGGTCTTTCGACCATTCTTTCCACTCGTTCACAACTACCAATAGCTCTGCAAAGTTTGCTTCTAGATCATCTCCTTTGGTAAGAAGTCCTTTCAAAGCTCGATCCAAGGCCCCATGCAGATCTTCGGCTTGCATTTTGTTGTGGTGGAAGACGACCTCTTGCTGTTGTGTGGTAGGGTGGTAGATGCCCTGTACCTCGAAATGAGGACCGTACATGTCCATCACGAGGCGAGGATCGCGAGCACAGCTGAGCAGGTAGCTGCTGGTGTGAAGGGAGAAGTATTGCAGATGCTTGAGCTTTGCAAGTGGTAAGGGCAAGAGTAATGGACCAGCATCCGAGGCAAAATCGGAACTCGGGCTGCCAACAGTTCTGAAAGCCCGACCAAGGAAGGCAGTAACATTGGGAAGATGCATGTGCAGACTCAAGTCCTTAAGGTCAGGCATAAGTTTGACAAGCGTAGTAAGCGTTGCCTCCCATCGTGCGAGATGCTTACGCTCCCATTGAACGTCAGCTTTGGCATATGGTATGCCATACGCCTTGAAGAAGAGATCGACCTTTGCCACGCAGTGTAGATTGCTGGATGTGCTGCATGACATGAAAGAAGAAAGTCGACCAGGGTCCTCGAATGAAAAGCATGCATTGCTGTACAAAAAGCCTGAAGCTTCCCTCCCAATAACTCTGCATGTCAAGAGCAGGTTGATGGGCGAGCTCACCCAGCGAATGCCTTTTTTAGGCAGAAGATGTTTCTGACCTGGTTTTCTGGAGCACTGCAATGACTTTGACGGCGAGACTGCTGCTGATCCTGCGCGGATCGAGAGGCAGCGTCGTGCCTTGGGTAGAGCCGGTTTACGAGCAGATGTGTCATGCGCGTAGTCGCTCTTAGAACTGGAGTTTGCAGGTCTCATCAGAACTTCATGCTCGACATTGTAGACGTAATGATAGATGCGATTGCGGATTTCGCCAGGGAGACCAAGAAGAAGGCAGGGTTTTCGAGGAGAGCGAACAGTTGTTGGCCGACAACTTTTTCGAACGTGGCAGTTTGTCAAATTCTTTTTTGATGCGAGATCCGTAGTCCCACCAAACTCATCGAGCTTGTCTGTGGCCTTGGTGGTTCTCTGCTGCCGGGCTCGCAACGAGGACAAATTCGACAGGTGCCTCCCTGAACCAGTTTCACTTGCAGGAGCATTAGCAAAGGCCCAAGACGCATGTGTTGTGTCAAGTGTATCAGTCATGGTGTGACGACTTGTCGATGGTCAGGGAAGAGCAAACCGTTCAAGGTCTGTAGCGCTAGAGATTCGAGTGGTGAAGATGTTCGTAACGTAAAGCGAACGAGTTATTAACAAGTTCAGTGAGGCAACGATAGACAGGGCAAAACTGGGAAGGAGCGCATCAATAGAGAGGCGGGGTGCAGCAAAAGCTCGAGCTCATGTGACGCGATAGAACAGTAGAACAATAGAACGATAAGGTACTTAGAACAATAAGACGAATTACAATTGACATATGAGGAGAGATCACTACTGTATTGTTTCCTGCTTGTTCATTTGATACAAGGTTCATTGGTGGTCAAGACAATCAACAGGGGAGCACCTGAGGTATCGACGTTCTACAGCTTGCCTCAATAACTTGGAGTGACCATATCCAAGTATGATACGATGAGGTATTACCACTCACTCTTACAATTTGAAGTAGCCTTTTCAAAAAATTGTCTGCCGAATGTAGCGAGATCACAACGCCAGGTCAAGATGAAGAGTGGAGTGGTACATGTCTACGCATTTTTCAGTTCGCAACAAACCTTCATGACTCATCTGTGATCAATTCGGGTCAGACTCGGTCAAGATGGTGCGACGCGACCGGTGAACTCATGTGCCGGGCTGTATGACAGTACCAAGAATATGTGGCAGAGGAGATTTGGAGGTTACAGGTAGCCGTGGTAGCCTGGAGCCCATGCCTGTTTGATGCACAGACCAGGATCATGCGCGATGACGATCAAGGCAACGGGGGCGGTGGGAATGTTTGGAGCTTAATTGCCGCAAGCACATCTGCATCTTCATCTTTCATAATAATAATAATGAGAAGAAGAATATCCAGACTGTCGTCTTCAAACTAAAGGTGATAATTGATCGAGCCATGGACAACCCATGGTCCGATATGGACCACGATGGCAATGACTACGGCAGGCAGATGGGCACAACCAAGACGAGGGATACCACGATCCAGATAATAGCATCCGTCTCACTTGGTGTCGTTGCCTTTCTGACCTTTTGTGTATTACGACCCAGATGGAGCGGACTGTATGCCGCTCGCAAGAAGCAGATAGACAGAACGGCTTCGCTGCCAGAGTTGCCGGCCACTCTCTTCGGCTGGATCGTTCCACTCTGGAAGATCACCGACCAGCAAGTCCTGGCATCAGCTGGCCTTGACGCCTATGTCTTCCTCGCCTTCTTCAAACTGGCCATCAAGTTCCTGTCCGTCACTCTCTTCTTCTCGCTCGCTGTCATCAAGCCTGTCCACGACAGCTATCCCGACGATGACAGGAAACCAGGCGGTCACAAGAAGAATGGCACCCACGATGACGCCCTCTACGTGCATCAGATGAGAAGAGACACGCCCCTCCAAACTCTTCACAGTATGGCGCCGTGGGTTCCCGAGTACATTGAGACCGACTATCTCTGGATGTATCCCGTCTTCGCCTATCTCTTCTCCATCATCGCCTTCTATATGCTCATTGCTGAAACTCGAAGGATCATCGAAGTCCGCCAGGAGTATCTCGGAAGCCAGACAACAATCACCGACAGGACCATTCGCTTGTCCGGCATCCCCAAGTCACTCCAGTCCGAGGATAGCATCAGAGACTTCATCGAGGAGCTCGACATTGGCAAGGTCGAAAGCGTCTTTCTTTGCAGGAACTGGAAAGAGTTGGACGACCAGATGATTCACCGTAGCACTATCCTACGCAAGCTGGAAGAGGCCTGGACCGTCTATCTCGGTCATCGTACCATAGAGCGCAATCTCGAGTCACTGCCCGTCAGTCAACCCTCTCCCCCAGGCCCTGAAGTCAATACCGACGACGGTAATGACGACACAAGGAGAGCTTTGCTCTCAAGAGACACCCAAGCCACTACAGCTCCATACGCTAGACCTCGTCCGAAAGCCAGGCTTCGCTTCGGTCGTTTCAATCTTCGCAGCAAGGATGTCGACGCTATTGACTACTACGAGGAGAAGCTGCGCCGTGCCGATGAAAAGATCAAAGAGCTCCGCAAGAAGACTTTTGCGCCCACTCCTCTAGCCTTTGTCACCATGGACTCCGTGGCTGCTTGTCAGATGGCCTCTCAAGCTGTCCTCGATCCTTCGCCTTTACAACTTCTCGCAAACCCGAGTCCTGCTCCAGCAGATGTAGTATGGCCCAATACCTACATCTCCAGACGCAACCGCATGCTCCGCGCCTGGTCGATCACAATCTTCATTGGATTCATGACAATCATCTGGTCTGCCATCCTTGTCCCCATTGCCACCGCTCTGAATACCGAGAGTATACGGAAAATCTTTCCTCAGTTGGCGGATGCACTCGAGGCTCACCAAACTGCCAACTCCATTGTCCGTACTCAATTGCCAACCTTGATTGCCTCTTTACTCAACGTTGCCGTACCCTATTTGTATGCTTGGCTTGCCACTTGGCAAGGCATGACCTCACAGGGAGACATTGAGCTTTCTGTCATATCCAAGAACTTCTTCTTTACCTTCTTCAACTTCTTCGTCGTTTTCACTCTCTTGGGAACTGCTTCCAACTTCCTGCAGACTATTGGGGAGAACTTCAAGGACGCCACCTGGATCGCTTACAAGCTGGCTGAGTCCCTTCAAGGACTGCTCAACTTCTACGTCAATTTCATCATCCTTCAAGGAGTTGGATTGTTCCCTTTCAGATTACTCGAATTTGGAAGTGTCGCCACCTACCCTATTGGATTGATGGGAGCGAAGACCCCACGAGACTATGCCGAGCTGGTCCAGCCACCTACGTTCAGCTATGGCTTCTACCTTCCTCAGACTATCCTCATCTTCATCATCTGCATAGTGTACAGTGTCCTTCGTGGCAGTTGGATGATCATCCTCTCAGGTCTCATCTATTTCCTGATTGGAAGCTTCGTGTACAAGTACCAGCTCCTGTACGCTATGGACCATCGCCAGCACTCCACTGGAAAAGCCTGGACCATGATCTGCGATCGAGTAATTGTCGGCCTTTTGCTGTTCCAGATCACTGTTGGTGGCCAGCTTGCATTGAAAAAGGCATTGATCCGGAGTGCAATGCTTGTTCCCCTGATCGTTGGAACTATATGGTTCACCGTTGTATACGTCAAGACATACAGACCTTTGATGCAATTCATCGCTCTGCGAAGCATTAGAAGAGCTGAACAGTCTGATTACAATGGAACTGCTGATGCTGAGGAAGACATGACAAGCAGCAACGAACGTTACGAGTCGGAGACAAGAAATAGGACAACTGTGGATGAGTCAAGGGAATCCGGCATGAGATTTGTCAATCCAAGTCTCGTTTCTCCGTAAGATTGCTTTGCATTGTTTGACCAGACCGGATACTAACAAACTGACAGGCTTGAGACAGTCTGGATTGCCGATGGGGCAGTGAATGGTCAAAATGGACATGGAGCGTCTGAGGATGTAATTGGTGATGAACTTGCATAGGTCGATGTTGATACCCTGATTGCGTTGACGGATTATTGCGTATTATCTTGCTTACTATCCCCCTTATGACTTGTAATGATTTATTCTCATCAATTCACAGTGAGATACCTGCATATGGCATTTTGCTCCTTCTCCAAACCATGGAAGAGAGACTCCCAAGGCATTGCATCGCGCTTTCCATTCGAAAATAGATCTCGCGATCCATCGTCCACCCATTCAAATTTGTACTCGATCTATAACCTGTCACTATACTAACATCCCAGTACCATGCTTTCGGTTAGTCGTGCATATTTCTAACCTAATTACTATCCAGCAGATGACGGTCATAGCATAGAACCCCTTCCTGGTTGTTGGCCCGCAGAGCGGACGTCGACGTTGCCTCTTCTTCGTAGTTATTCATGTCGGGGACAGTCGAGAACCCCATTCAATCGCAGCCTGCTTCTCCTTCACGTAGTCGTCAGGGCTCTCCAGAACCATCGACATGGCTGACCGATGTTCCTGGGTTGAGCGAGCCTCGAAGCCATGAGTCTCTCACAATCAAAGATGCCCAAACAAAGCACCCACCAAACAAGCTGCGATCTCTTTTGAAGTCGAAATCGAAGTCAAAATCGAGAGATCGTGCAGCCCAGGCGACTACCAATGAGCTTTCCAGGGACGAATGGAAGAATAGTGCGACAAGAGACGACACAAAGACTGGTTCCACGCCTGGCGATTCGCTTAGGTCCACCAGAAGCCGCAGACCATCTACCGATACCAATGGGCCTGGCAAAAAAAGACTTCGATTCTTAACCTATCAACCACCTGGAAAGAAAATCATGAATCGGATTTTCTCGAATAAGCTGCCCAATAAACACGGAAGCTCGGATCTGTCACAGGATGACTTCGTCAAGGATGTCGATGAAGTAACGCAATTCATACAAACCTTGGACTCTCCCACGATGTCCGGTGCATTGTCACAATATCAGATGACTGCAGCCGACTTCACTTTTAGCGGGCCGAAGCTCGAAGACTTTTCATACTCATCTACGCCTAGATCGTTCTCACTCTCAATGCTTGCTTTTGCAAGAACATCCACAAATCACAGCTCTGGAAATGCGAATCATCCGTCTGGCACGATCAGTCCGCTGCGGTCTTCAACATCGGCGATATACCAAAGTAATTATTACGCACCATCTCGCTCTTTGAGCATGAAGTTCAGGTCACCACATGTTAGCCTACCAGACATGCGAACTCCATCGTCAGTGGACGTCCCTGAAGTATCCAGGTCTCATTCAGTACCCAATCTGATATCCCTGGCCAATCTTGAAGCGAGAATCAAGAAAGATGCGCCCGCACCAGCACTTCCAGACGCTCTTTTCGGTTCTCTCCTGCTATATTTGGACCAAGGAGGCATCAAGGCTCGACGTCCGGCATGCAGGTCCTGGAGCGTTTCTATGGCGAGCGTAGTAGGTCAAGCTGTCAATGTGTCTAGTTTCAGAAGGCTTCCACCAGAGATAGTACAGGCAATATTGCGATTCCTATCACCATCAGACTTCAACGAAGCGCGACACATCTGTGAGTCGTGGCTCAAGGCCAGCCTGGATCTCCAACTACTTTCCTTACAGCTAAGGCGAGGAGGGTGGTGGCGAGCTGCGCAACTCGATTTGAGCAACATTACGTCCGACCATGAGAGATATTGGAGCATTGAGCAGTTGTTGAGTCTCAGGCTTGTCAAGGAGCTTGCAATGTCTGCTCCTCATGCCCGCGACACTTCCAATAGTAGGCTGCAGGATCGCAATCATCCCGTACAAGTCTCGATAATGGACTGTAAAGCCTTGCACGCTGCCCGCAAAGCAAAAGATCAAACAAAGCTGCGATTCCAAGTCAGCACATGTGGCAACTTTTTACTCATGGCCAGAGACAAGGGGATCTTTGTTTACGCGTTCTGCGGGATCGATATCAGACCATTGTGCAATGTTGTTTGCCCTCGCCGGGTGATGGCTATGAGTATGGATGCCAGTAATAAGCAAAACGCAGTGGCTGCCCTTCTCGACGGTCGCTGCGGGATCTGGGCAGATCTATCGGACCACGAGAGCCTATTCAGTTCGAAAAGCTGTCTTGGGGAAGAAATACTGCGACAAATCTCAAGTGAGGACGAGGAGCCTCTGGCTTCAACGCCAGCAAAATCTCTGCCTTCTCAAGAAGCCCTGGTCCTCACTCGCCCTAGGAAGAATTCATGGCGAAAAAGCAATAAGAACGACCGTCATACACCGCGGTCGGTCGAGAGAAGTACGGGAAATGCGATTGAGATGCCTTTCGTAACTAGGCCGAAGTCAGTCTACCAGAAGATTGGTCCCGATTTCGATCCACCACGCTCTGTCGCCCTTTGTTCATCACGTCGATGTGTTGCATTTGGCTGCATGACTGGAATTCAGCTATATTGGATCGATAATGTTACTCAGCAAAAACACGATCGCTGGTATCCCAACCCCTTGCCGACCGATTTCTTGTACTTTTGCCATCCTCGAGAAGGCGAAAGTAGTGACAAGAAACTTCGCATGTGCAGCAGCATCGCCAACACTGTGGATCAGCGCCACCCATTACGCAATCTTGCGCGTCGAGCCACATCTGGCTTCAGTGACATCTGGAACATTTCACCATTTACCCACCCTACACATGATGCAGTGCTCGATCCTACAGGAACGCCCGGGACCTCAACGAGGACTGCTTCACAAGAAATGGACCACCTTCGAGCTGTTCCCCTTACCGACGGATATCATGCCCTGTTCACGGTTGCTGCCACAAATCTACTATATCTAGGTGGCGATTGCATCACCGGGGGTCCTGGCAAATTGTCTCGTACATTCATGTTGGTTCCCCCTCAAGGCCTCGCGCTATCACCACGGAGCTCCACACATCGACGCAGATCAGCCGATAGCGTAGATAATGAGTTACCCGCGCCGCCGCGACCAGTTGTGTACTCCTCCGCATCTGATGTCAGCCGTGGCGTACGTGTAGTCGCTGCCTATGGCAAGGACGTAGTTCTCTACTCGGTCCCTAGCGATGTATTCTCCCAGTCGCCTTGTCTGAAACAACAAACCCGTATATCTCCACCACCCTTGTCTTCCCAGGACGACTTACCTCCTGCCTTCCCGACAAAAGATCTTGCCCTCAGCGCAGATTGGCTGGAGTGGGTACCGCCTCCTTCAACTACCTGGTCACTTCCGCCTACACACCCCAATAGCTTCCCGATGCAAATTCAGGGCCTGCATGTTGGAAACATGGAAGACGAGGTCAATGAGGTAGCGATCACAATGGGTCCAGCAGCGCACGGCGGCAAGGAAGATTTGTTTGCTGATGCGGTGGTTTGGGCGTTTAGCGCTGCCGGCCAGAAAGGAGTGGCATGGAGAGTCGGGGCTGACGGACCTGAGGCGGCGAGGAAGGTAAAGAAGGGGAGAGTGATGGAAGATGGCGGGGTCGAGATGCTGGAGCAATGATTGAGCATGGAGTATGCGCGTAGTCTTTTCTAACTCTAATGATCCACACCATTCATTTCCTACAAGCAAGAGGACAAAATCAGAGTTTCCTCCCTCTACACCTTGCAGATGAGCTTGCCGAACGCGGTGAAATGAAAGTAAGCAAGTAATAAGTAATACAATTGTGTAAGCCTTGGGTTTTCCAGTCCAAGAAATAAAATATGCCCAATCGAAAATAACATTATAACAACTTCCCATATCGAAGCAGTCGCTGACATACAAATATCCTTGTAGTCAACAAAACACCCAATCTCTTTACTCTTTGTGGTTTCACACCGTACACCCACATAAAAAGCCTGCCAGCCTGCGCAGAAGGAAGAGGAAAGGAGAAAAACAAAAGGGTTCCAGCTCGAATGTTTTATCGGGTTGATGATGAAAAGCAATAGAGGCTAGTCAACAACCAAGTAGCTGCGCCGTGCATGCATTCGTACAGAAAGCCGTCTACACGCCTAGGTCATAGGCGCCAATGCGCTAATAAAGGCCTGGAAAAAGTGTTGAAGGGGGTTTTCAGTGTAGCCTGTACACATTGTAGCGAAAAAGAGGGGGCTAGAACTGAATGGACTCCTGATATATGGCTGGCCTCTACCGCCGTTGGTTGTGGGCCACGCGATGATTTTGTGGCATTATTCCCTTTTCATGGGTGATGCGTACATGCTTGGTTTTCACCCAGCCTGGTAGGAAGGGAATGGAAATGGGGGTGGGACAAGGGGAATAGATGTTTCTGCGGATATTGATGGGATACACGCGTGTCATAGAGATGGTCCCGGATTGCTCGCGGATGGCATCTCCTGATGAGGGGATTTATTGGCCGATAATTATCCAATTCTTTTGGCTCTTTTTGCATGTGAAATTGCTCCGGGAGTTCCTCAGATGCAGCAGAGGCTTCTATGTGCTTTCGCGAGGTCGGCGATGAAGATGTAGTGGTGGCACGGGCTGCACCTAGGATTGGGAGAGGCGAAAGAGCCATGCTTCGTTTGATGTGGCCTTTTTAATGCCTTCCAGTACTTGGTCCTTTGAAAGCGACACACTCGCGACCTCGGCATCAAACCATATGCTGAGCTGCAGTGACACGATCATGCATTACCATAATTGGTGTGCCAGTGACCCAGCTCCGGCTGTGCTGGGATTCTGACTGAAGATGCGAGGCGTGTAAAGAGGTAAGACCGAAAAGCCTACTCGTCATCATCATCTTTGTTGTCGTTCTTGCCGCCATCCTTGCGTATCGGAATTTTGATTCCTTGGCCAGCGAACGTCTTGCTGAGCTCTGTGCTCTCAATAACACCAGGAAACTTCTTGGCGGAGAAGACTTGGAAAGGTTGCGAAAAGACGGATGCCAGTACTGGAGCGGTCCCCCGGTTAAGACCTTGCCTACCATCGCCCATTGCGGCTCCAACATCAACAAAGTTCATCTTGAGTCTGTAAATGCAAGTCAGCACATCGTCCGCTATGTCGAGATCGGGAGATCAGTGCAACATACCGAAAAGTGCCTTCGGTCCGCACAGAAAGATCCTGAAGAATGAACCAGTGCCCTTCTTTGCCTTTGGGATCCCTCAAAGTGAAAGCATTGACCGTTAAGCTACCGATGAGATTTCTTGTGAACATGCCGGTTTGTGGTTGTTGCTGGATTACAGCCTGCGAGTATGCCGGATATGACATTGGCGCACCCCCTGGAGGTCCTCCAGGATATGCAGAATAGCCAGGCTGTTGCATTTGCGGAGGAGGGTAGTACCCTGTCTGAGGAGGGCCCCCAGGATACATGGCTGGGAGCGACTGCGGCTGCTGATACATTTGTGATGCATATGGGTTTTGGGGTTGTGTGGGGGCCATCATCTGGCCGGTATATGGATGTTGATACATCGGAGCCATCTGCTGTGGCTGAGCAGCATAAATGCGATCAGGGGGAGGTGGGTAAGAAGTTGTTGTCGCAGTCGAAATGGAAGTGGCCGGTGAATTGCTGGCTGCGCGAACGACATTCTTCTCATGTACCCCAGTCTCATCCCATAGATCAACTTGGAGAACGAAGAATGTAGGATCCGTTTGACTAGGAAGAAAGTTGTCAGCTAAGAGAAGAGAACAGGTAAAAAGCAATGGCCGACATACTCGGCTGGGACCTCCCGTCCGGTTTTGATGTCAGTCACCACAAGCTTGATGCAGGGTGGAGGTGTGATTGGTCTTCTATCCTAGAGGGCACAAATGTCTTAGAAAAACTCCGAAGGTCAAGCACGGTGCGACTCGGGTTGGTGTTGCGTACCTTGTCACCAAAGCCACACATGCGTGCTCGGATGGGTTGTTGCTCCACGCGTAGACTGCCTGCCCGTTAGCTTCTTCCGCGCCGCAATCAGCGCATGTCTGCGACATACGTATAGCGTTTGCCATCCTTTTCGCGCTCTAAAGACTGTGCGGCCATTTGGGTAGTAGCTCCGATGGGGTTCAATGACATGCCCTGTCCATTGGGCGGCATCGGTGGCTTCTGATCATAGTGGCCTGGAGGGGCATAGGCAGCAGAGGGAAATGGAGGGGGCAAGTTCTGAGGAGGGGCTGCCATGGTGGCAATTATAGCAGTCTTGCTATGTCGATGACTAGCGCTTGGTTGCGCTGCGGGAGATGGAACGGCAACAAGCGAGATGCGATTGGCGCAGAGATAAAGTACGCGGGGCAGCAATGCAAGCGTGCTAATCAGAACCCTCGCGCTGCAGATAGAACCAGGCTTCGTGGGGGCGAATCTATAGCAGGGTCAAGTCCGAGGTTGAAATATCCAGGTTGCGATTCAAAGGCACTAGGCGCAGCCCACGTATCAAGCCACACAACCGACGGTAAGTTTAGAGGCGTCTCCCAAGGATCTGAAGGGTCCGCGTGGGTGGGAAGAAGAAGTCTTCTCTGAGAGGCCAGGTGCAGGACGTCCTCCTCTTGTGTCAGATTCCGCGTGCGCAAACGGACGCGGCGGGGACCAAGTCTGTGTTGTCGAGCACCACGTTACACGACTCGAGTCTGTGCAGGGTGCAGATGTAGCTATGCGCTGAGCAGTCGGCGCAGCCAGTCAATTTGGACACTGGTAGCTGTCGCTGCAGGTGCTGGGATTGCGTGCAGGACAACGTCGGTCTGCGACAGTGCAAATGCGCCTAATTTGTACGGACAGTCGGGGAGACGAGGATGATGCGGCCGCTGAAGCCGTATGACCAGGCTTTGATGGGGTTAGAGAACGGACGTGCCTGCGTGAGTGAGGGGAAGCGCGGACGGAATGTGGCGAGACGTGGGTGATGGCGGGTATTGCGAGATGTCGCGAATGGAGCGAGCGAACGGCCAGGATGTCAACGACGAGCAGCGCAGAGGAGGAAAGAAGTGGAAAGCAGAGCAATGAAGCTTGAGAGGAAGCATACCTGAGGCCTCATCAATCATGCACGCCATGTCGACCGACCGTTTTTGGCGTAAAGTTAGCTTGCGACTTAGCATTTGCTCAGGCCTGAACGAGTTTGGCGTCCGCCAGAGGAGTGGAACGGGTCCGCCTCTCGCCGAACGATGGCGCAAAAGGGCCCCCTCAGATCGTCCAAACTGGCCTGTGGGCCCAGTAGGGCACACCGGGGGGAAGGGCACCGCATCTGGACCTGCTTTAGGAACCAAACCCAAATTGACCACCCTGACCAATACGTCGCACTAGAGGGCATCGTTGATTTACTTGTATATTTTACCACTCCTCGACCGGTAGAAAAGGCTCGAACAAGTCGTCCTACTCTGCAAAACGGCCGACGCATACGCGCGCTATACGACCATCTGAAACAATGATACTCGAGAAAATGAGACACCATCTGCGGGTGCGTCCCGCCCGAATCCGTGGTAATGAGACCTTTGGCACCTGCCAGCGAATCTTGGATTTGGTACGCGGCGGGCCTTCCCACGAGGCTGCCAATCCCGCCGGTAAGCAGAGGCTAATGGGATTGGTTATTAAATCCTCATCGGCAGCTGCATATCTTCCGACAAGCGGTTCGGCTTGCAGATGCCGCAAAGCCTCGAACCCTCGAATCCGTGCGAGTGTTGACCCGCCGCGGATATACTACACGTCTACCTACTTTGCGGTCTGATGCTAAGGAGCGACAGGGAAGAATATGTTTCTGGTATGCCCAACACTAAGCAATGCTCTTTAGGTTATCATCGATGTGCAGCCGAAGTGCTGGAGCACAAACAATGAACATCAAAGAGCAAGGGCAGCTCAAAAGCTTGGTCTATGAACATATTGCGTTTAAAGATAATCTGATACAAGCCATACAGTGCAAGTGGGATGTCAGGCAGCAATCAAGGGGCCTATTCAATTTTACTGCTCACCCCGCACCTATTTGATATGAGAGACCGAAGGCCCCTCCCTCGCTTGGAAAGGCCAATGCCAACAAGCAAGGTGCTGTGGGTGCGAGATATGGGTCACCAGACTGTTGCATATGAAAGATCTACACGCCAAATATTTCGGCTTGGAGGGAACAGCAGTTCTGCGAACTGCACGTCCATATGGAGATGTTCGGGGCTTAGACGACCGATGCATAACCAGCATGCGTTTTCTTACAAGTCAGTGCTGCATGATGTGGTCCTCTTACTACGGCGCCTTGAAGGCGTCTACCTTACGCACTCTACTGCAAACGCGTTTGGACTACGATCTAAGCTCGCGATCTTGATCTCGAAGAAATTGCCGGCTGGCGGCCCAGATCAGATCGAAGTCGAGCCATACGCCAAATGCAAGGTAGTTACCAACTACAATTGCCAATCGAAGTCCCACTTGGATGTGTGCGTCGTCGTCGCTAGACGTAAGGTAGGAAAGGCCTCGCTAAAGTAGCTGTTGAAACACGGTCCGAGGTGACGAGTCGCAGGTCAAGGTTTGGACTTATCGAGCGAGGATATCTTCAAGGGTCCAGCTGGCTGGCTGGCTAGCACGCACGGTGCATCAATAGCAGCGTGACGTCAGACATCTCCCGCCTTCACATGAAGTGGGCAACCGAGATGTGTACTGTACTACACATTCCACTGCGACTCATACCCTAGAACAAGATCCTTACTCCACATATCCTCCAAAAGTGACAAATACCACCCCTCCAAAGCAGACATGTCAGGTAAGTAGAGATGCGCCATTCCAAATCTACGATATAGCACCTAGCAAACACCAAGACTGACCAAGCAACCTTATACAGCACCACCAGTAGACTACTGTAAGGGAGCAGATCCAAACCATTATGCACAAATCAGCCCCCAGATTCCTAACCTACACCAGATGCCGCCCTCGAAATCAACGCAAAGGCAACCCAAGAGCAGATCCGCACAGCATACAAAAAAGCAGCCCTAAAACACCACCCTGACCGCGTCCCCGCCGACAGCCCCGAGCGCACCACGCGCACCAAGAAGTTCCAGCAGATAAACGACGCATACTACACCCTCTCGGACCCGACACGCCGCCGCGACTACGACGCCACGCGCCAGTTCCACTTCCCAGGAACGTCGCGACGGACGGCGGCACAGGAAGACGCCGACGAGGAGGTGCCCAGAGGCGAGGACGCGAGCGCAGGAGCAGGAGGGTTCAACTTTGGCAGTTTCCCGTGGTCGGCGTTTGGGTTCGGTGGACAGGCCAAGAACGAGGAGGATGCGAATAGGTTCAGCAACGAGCAATTTGGGGGTGTATTCGAGGAGATGTTGAGGTTTGTGGACCCCCCCCCCCTACCTAGACGTATATTCTAGAAGAGAGAAAGACAAGTGCTAATTGGTTATCTCCAAAACAGAGAAGAAGGCATGGCCGAAGGCGCAGACAACCACCCCACGGGCAAATTCTGGAGCATAGTCGGCGCCATCAGCGGTGGCGCAATGGGCTTCATCATCGCCAATGCTCCTGGTGCCATCGCCGGTGCAGTCGCCGGAAACAGACTGGGCAATGTGAGGGATACAAAGGGCAAGTCTGTGTATTCGGTATTCCAAGAGCTGGACCAGCCGGCCAAGATGAGGCTGCTCAGCGAGCTTGCACAGAAGGTGTTTGCGCATGCGATCAGTTAGATTAGAATGATCAGATGAGGTATCGGTCGGAAACATGGTCTCGGGTTGGGGGGCTGGCAATGACACTAATGTGTTATCGTGATCGTGTATTGGGGCGCTCCTGGGACAAGACAGGTAGAAACAGCAACGACAGCAAGCGTATGATTACCCCTGTGAGAGATAGCTTGGCTTTTATATAGCAAGACACGAATCGCTTCACATAGACAACAAAGGTCATGATGGTCAAGTGTTGTGTCTGTATGTGGTTTGCTTTTATGGGTATCTCGTTCTATACATTTCCAAGCCTGCTCTGCCTTGATTCACGGACCACCATCACGACGTAACACTACCATCGCTATCGCTGAACCGATTGAGCGTCCTTACTGAGTAGTTCGCGAGCGGCGTTGAGTTCCGAGACCTTGTAGCCGTCCCAGCCCTTCTCGTGCACAGACCCGCGTCGTACTATCTCGGACAGTTTAGCAGTAGCCTTCTGATTTAGCTTCCTGACCGAGTCAAGAGATGGCGGTGCGAGGTCGCCGGGAGCATCAGTCGAGGACTTGGCAGGCTTAGATGTGGTATTGTCCAGGGCTTCGATTATGCGGCCCGTGGCGAGCTTCAAGCCGTAGAAGCCGCGCAGGTAGTCGTCGCAGAGCTCGATGCTTCGGCAGAAATGGCGCATAGCGTTTGAGAGGAGCTTGAGTCGATCGCCGGTGTCCTCGGTGGTTTGTGCCAGGACATAGGTGACTTCCCCTAAGCGTGCGTGCATCTATTGGTTGCAACATTAGCAAGTGACAAATATTGGTACCAGATGGTGGATGTGAGACTCACATTCCAGGCATTTGGTGTAATGAGCAGGACCTCCTCTAGACAAAAGATGGCTTGCGAATACAGTGTCTGTTGGAAGTATAGGTCTGACAGTTCAGACCAGGCCTCGGCGTCGATGGGTGACGAGTTCAGCAGTTCAGTCAAGGCTTTGACAGCATCTCCAACCCGGCCCATGCTCTTCAACAACGCGATCCGCCTCTTTCTGATTGGGAAATTCGTCGGGGCATCCGCTATAGTCTTCTCGTATCCCTTCAAGACAGCCTCCAACGCTTTGTCATCTTCGGCAATGGCTTCCTGGTACAGGCCAGTAAGGTACTGGACGCGCTCGTTGGACTCTCTGAAGCGGGTAGTGAGCTCCTTGACGCAGATGAAGGCACTTTCGTCATCTCCGGTGCGGAGGCAGGACACCAGTAGGTTCTCGAAAGTGTGCCATTGTTCAGGAGACTCGGAGGATGTGAGGATGGAGAGAGGATATGGTAGACTGCTGGGGCCGGTTGTCTTGAAGAAGTGCGGTGCTTGTTGAGAGATTGCAAGAGCTTCGCCGGGGGAAATGTGGCCCGGTGGTTGTAATAGATCGGCCGACATTGTATGAGACTGGCTCTATTGTAGTAGTGATTTGTGGTTGTCGTAATTGATTGGTAGGGCGACGTGGTGGAGATGTCAATCAGGTGTTGGAGTCAATGCGGAAGGTGCATGCACTGTGTTCAGCGGAGGTCGGGGAACATGAAGCTCACACATCACCGTCCCCAGTCTCTCCTGACAGCGCCAAGCCAAGGAACACCCCGTGTGCGCGCATGTATTCGTATCTGTTCAGTGCGAGGCACGTTTGCCTGTCTGATCTGTCGTGAAGCTCTTTTTAGTCTTGCTTTATATCAAATCGTGATCATACTGGGCATGGTCCTCTCCACCACTTGATATAAGGTAGACCATTCACATCCACGGACTTATAGACTGTATCCCCGGATTATACTGCTTCGGCCAGCTTGCACCATCCCTTTACTATATCTGCGACAATAATCCACCTTGGATGAGCAGCTTCTCGCAGATTACAATCTCTTGATTTCTCTTGCACTTGGGACCGAGTGTGTCCCGTCCAGCCCGTCGGCATGTCTTACGCACTTCCCAGCGCACACCAGCAGTGGTCTGGCTCTGCACATTCACGATTTCACGAAAACGGACACGCGACCAGTGGTAATGGAGGTGTGACGGAAAAAATTGGTGGCATGTTCGGTGATAGAAGGCAGTCTCTACCAATGTACAAAGACAAGCCGTATGCCTACCCTGGATCTGGGCGGCGAACACAATGGTTCAAGAGCAAAAGGGTGCTAGCTATGATTGCTCTCTCCGTCATTGCTCTTCTTTACTGGATAAGTGGATCGAGCACAACAAGTGGGACGAAGAAAGTTGTGTCGTCCAAATCATCCTCATCGGGCTGGTTTAGTGGATCTGCGAAAAAGATTGACTGGAGTGAGAGGAGAGAAAGAGTTAGGGATGCATTCAAGCTGAGCTGGAATGCGTACGAGAACCATGGTTGGGGTTACGATGTGTTCAAGCCTGTTTCCAAGTCTGGAACGCAAATGGTACCAAACGGCATGGGCTGGATCATCGTGGATGCCCTGGACACTCTGATGCTCATGAACCTTACCACCGAGCTTGATCATGCGAGGAAATGGGTTTCCACCTCTCTGACCTACGACCAAGATCATGATGTTAATACTTTTGAGACGACCATTCGTATGTTGGGAGGTCTGCTCTCTGCCCACTACCTCTCAACCACCTTCCCAGACATGGCACCTTTGACCACTGGTGCCAACGCTGTCAGTGAAGATCTATATCTCGAAAAGGCCACGGATCTAGCAGACAGATTACTAGGAGCTTACGAGTCCAACTCCGGTGTTCCTTATGCTAGTGTAAACCTGCACACCCAGCATGGCATCCCTTCCCACGACGACGGCGGTGCTTCTTCCACCGCAGAGGCTACCAGCTTGCAGCTTGAGATGAAGTACCTGGCCAAATTGACCGGCGAGGTCCACTATTGGGAAAAGGCGGAGAAGGTCATGAAGGTAGTCGACGACAACGCCGAAAGAGACGGCCTCCTTCCCATCTTCATCTACGCCGACAAGGGCAACTTCAGGGGATCCAACATCCGTCTCGGCAGCCGCGGCGATTCATACTATGAATACCTCATAAAGCAATACCTACAAACATCGAAACAGGAGCCTCTCTACCAAGAAATGTGGGACCAGTCCCTCGCCGGCGTACAGAAACATCTCATCACCTACTCGAAGCACGCCAACCTGACCATCCTCGGCGAGCGCCCCAATGGTCTCGGCGGACCCATTTCCCCAAAGATGGACCACCTCGTGTGTTTCATGCCAGGCACCATCGCACTAGGCGCAACAGAAGGCAAGACCCTAGCCGAAGCCCAACAATCATCCACGTGGGGCGCCAAGCAAGAAAAGGAGATGGAGCTGGCGAAACAACTCATGAAGACTTGCTGGGGCATGTACAAAGTGACGGCCACAGGGCTAGCCCCTGAAATCGCTCACTTTGATATTCAAGATCCGCCGGCCATGATGGAAGATGGCGTCCTGACATCTCCTGATGTACTGGACGCAGATCCTGAAGCGGAATGGCGCAAGGACTACATCATCAAGGGCGCCGACAGCCATAACCTGCAGCGGCCCGAGACGGTGGAGAGTCTTTTTTACATGTGGCGTATCACTGGAGACGAAATGTACAGACATTGGGGCTGGGAAATGTTCGAGTCTTTCATCTCGCACACTGCCGTCGATGGCGACGGCGGCTTCTCGTCTATTTCGGACGTCAACAAGATTCCGTCCCCAACGAGGGATAATATGGAGAGTTTCTGGCTGGTAAGTCGTATTCCCTTGTATCGCCCAAATCATGTTTTACATTTGTCTTGGTTTGGCCACATATGCTGACCACGACATGAAAATAGGCCGAAACCCTCAAGTACTTCTACCTCCTCTTCGGCCCCACCGATGTGCTCCCACTAGACCAAGTCGTCTTCAACACCGAAGCTCACGCCTTCCCCCATTTCGAACTCGGCAAGCTATTCAAGACAGGATGGTCAAGGCGGCCTAGAGACAGTGCCGGAAAGCTATTGCCTGATCCGCCGAAGCCTGCTGCGACGGAAGCGGAGGAGGGCCAAAAGGAGGGTGCCGATGGTGGCAACGTCAGGATACAAACTGTCGTGGTCGCTAATAGTAAGGCTAAGGAGTCTGCCGAGGCGACTTCTGGGTCCACGGAGGATAAGGGGCTGTTATAGGGTGAGAAGCGCATCTGGCTGAGAAAAAGCTTGATATTAGGACGAAAGATCGTGAGGGTAGGGTAACAAGCATGGTGTGGTAGCACGAGATTATACCATCATCGGGCTGTATATTGTCTGCTATCCCTACCTATCTCTATCATCACTGCCATACTTTATAATGGGTAGACAAACCCTGTTTATTCCTACATTTATGTTTCCAACGATAGAAGAAAGTAGGTCATTCGGTATGATGATGAATAGAAACCGTGGAAATGATCCAAGACGAGAGGAACTCTTATCGTCGCTCGTTCATATAACACTATGAAGTCACAAATTTAAAAGATCAAGAAATGTGAATCAAGACAATTGTTTTATATTTCATAAGATTCAGATTATGTTCGTACAATTACAACCACACTATGCAACTCAATTTTCTCCCCCTCATAATCCAAAACAAGAAAGCTCAAAAACTCCCATAACCAAATGCCAAGTCATTTCTCGTTTAGTAATGCAGCGTGCTATGCTTCCGACAGTCTCTTCAGTTGGCTGTCTACTCGATCTGGATGCGACGAGTAGTAGGCGTCTGAGACTTGGGCACGATAATGCTAAGGATGCCGTTCTTAAGGCTAGCCTTTACGTTCTCGTGGTCGACGCGAGTGGGGAAGCTGAAGGAGCGGTGGAACTCGCCTACAGAGCGCTCAGAGACCCAGTAGTGGTGCTTTGGCTGTTGCTGCTGCTGGACCTGCTGAGAAGCGTCTGTCTTTGCGACCTCGGAGGAGGTGGCAGCGGGTGTTGGAGTGGAGGAGGTGACGCTCGCAGTCTCGCTTGTAGCAGGCTCGTTTGCTTCCTCGACGGTGGGTTTGTGGTAGTGCTCGCTAGTTGTGGAGGCGGCAGACGAGGCAGGAGTATCTGCTAGCTTGGCCTGCTCCTGAGGGCCGTCGATCAGGCCGGTGGGAGGAGTGCCGGATTCGGTGTAGCGCTCTGTGCGACCCTTGATGGTCAGGGTGTTGGCGTCCGAAAACTCAATCTGGACGTCCTTTTGTTCAATGCCGGGAAGTTCGCCATGGAGTTCGTACGACTGCTTGGTTTCCTTGACGTCAAACTTGGGAGTGAAAGACGCCAGGCCCTTGGATGAGGCGGCTGCCGGGGAGTCGCCACGGGAGAGTTGGTGGGAGGCGTAGTCGTCGAGCAGGCGGAAGAGAGGAGTAAATTCGCCGCCGCTGGGGAAGCGGGGGAAGTCGGTAGTGAACATGGAGCGGGGGAAGAGAGACATTGTTCTGGTGGTGGTGTGTGGTGCTACTTTAATGACTCTGTAGGCTTGTTGAGGGAATCTGAGGTTGATAGTTTGCATGAAAGGCTTGCTGATGTTGTTGTTTCTTGTTCTGATGAGGAGAGGATAGAGGTGGTCCACTGCCTGGCTATATACCATTCTCCAAGGCAAGGATGGCAACAGAGGAGAAACTGCTAGAAGGTAGTAATCATGTCTCATGATCAAGAAGTGCTTTCTGGAAGATGCTGGGGTACTCTCGTGAGTGCTAAGCGGGTGCCTGGTGGATGCCTCAAATGCGTAGATTCTAGAACATGCGCGCAGCTTCCAGAATCTTCCTTGGATGATATAGCAAAATTGCCACCATCCAGTTCACAGAATGCCAACGAAAGGCATGGGATAATCGAGCCATTAATCAATCTTGCCAAAGAGAGACTTGATGAAATCGCAATCATGCTCTTGTCATCCTGGCGATATTGTTCGGATGCATGCGCAGGAACAACACCAGATCGTGCCAAGACA
The DNA here is from genome assembly GCA_027943355.1 of Dothideomycetes sp. NU200. Lineage (NCBI taxonomy): Eukaryota > Fungi > Ascomycota > Dothideomycetes > Dothideomycetes sp. NU200. Next base: position 176,818 of record BSCJ01000031.1, on the reverse strand, counting down.
TACACGCTGCACTACCTCATGACATTACGGATGCCTGGAGCAGAATATATTTCCAACTGTCGGTGGCCTTTCCGTATCATGTATTCCACGGCTCCAAAATCTTTCTTGTCGACTTTCATATGCTGTCTGAACTCCGAGCTGTGTAGATGGAAGGATTAGTAACAAAGCCCAATAGCAGACCAATTAGGCATGCATACCGAGTGAAGTCCAAGAAGTTTGGTCTGACATCCTGAATCAATCAAAGGGTCAGCTCCTTGTTGCATATCTAAATACTGTGCATGACTTTGCACTTACTGCAGGTTTCTTCCTCGCCTCCCGTAAGCATTTGCGGTATAGTGAAAGTACATCACGCTGGAGACCAGACAATCGTGCCATGTTTCTCTTTTGATATGCTTCGATTGGGATGTCAATTGTCCGTCTATTTTCAAGGGCTACAAGAAGTGAATGATTCGAAAAGTCTCGGTCCTAGATATTGTCATTATGAACGAAGAGCAGTATCGAGCACATCATGCGAATTTCTGAAGCCGAGATTCGGCGAGAACGGCGCCGAACAACCACGTCGGTGTGGGGAAGGTGGTGTTGTGGGGAAGACCATCACAATCGGGCACCTCCAAGGCCTCCTCGGCGACATCTGTTTAAACCAACTCTAGGAGCATTCGAGTATGGCCTCGTTCTCGCGACTTGTTCGATTCCTGGCAAAGGATGGACGGACATACTATGGTCAGTTCAGTGGACTACATATACTGGGTCCGATGCTGATAGTTCAGGTGATGCTATATTGCCCGCCGGCACCAACGAATTGACAAGAGTGGCACAAGCCAAGGTCATCAGAGGGAAGCCATGGGGCAAGCACGAAGTCACAGATCAAGTTGCAGAAGTTCGACAGCTTCTAGCACCACTTGCCCGAGAGGACATCCAGACAGTCCGATGTCTGGGTCTTAACTATGAGCAACACGCGCACGAATCCAACATGCCGATCCCGAAATATCCTGTGCTCTTTTATAAGCCCATCACCTCAGTAACTGGCCCCTTTGATCCAATTCCAGTCTCAGCTGCCGCTCAGGAGGGTGAGGGTCTTGATTACGAATGCGAATTGATCGCAGTCATTGGGAAGGAAGGCTCGAACATATCTGAGGCTGACGCTCTCTCATATGTAGCTGGATATTGTGTTGGCAACGATGTGAGTCACCGTGAATGGCAATTGAAAAGAGGCGGTGGACAGTGGGGACTTGGCAAAGGTTTTGATGGTTGGGCTCCGATGGGTCCTGGTATTGTTAGCAGTAACATTATCAAGGACCCTCAGAGTCTGAGAATTACGACCAAACTCAATGGTAAGGTCGTTCAGGACAGCAATACCAAGGACATGATCTTTGGTGTTGCAAAGACGATAGCTTGCCTTTCTGAAGGCACCACTCTTTTGCCTGGTGATCTTATCTTCACCGGAACGTAAGTGTATCCGAAATCGATCATTGATAAATCGATACTGATAGAATGTAGGCCTCAAGGAGTGGGTATGGGTAGAAAGCCTCAGCTATGGCTAAAGGATGGAGACGTGGTGGAAGTGTCGCTAGAAGGTGTAGGGTCGTGCATCAACAAGGTCGAGTTCAAAAAGAACAAAGCAAAGTTGTAGAAAAGGAGAAATACACGTCTACAAACTCATTGCTCAAGTAGTCATTCCGGCACTGTACTGATACAATTAATGAAGCATCGCAGGGTGATGTAGCCGAATGTAATAGTGCTTGGCAGTCGAGTCACTTTTAAGGAAGGAGCATAGTTCTTGCCTAAACTTTCCCACCATGGAAAAGACAGGACTTGTCAATCCCCCCCAGTACTCAACGATAATAGTCAGCTACTCAGACTAATCAGTCGATAACATGTCCGGCGATAATCGTGGACAGCGCTTCGGCTCATACGTATCTGTTTCGAGTACGAGCAGCAGCTCTCGCGCCACAACAAGCTCTGGACCTAGCGTCAGAACCAGCTCTCAGCTAGAGACCATCTCCGAATCTCCTCAAACCTCCACTCAATACCAAGCAACAACATCAACGCGCCCCAAACGTTCAGGCACTGCTCGACCTCGCACGGCTGTATCGACCTTTGGTGTCGAGTCACAGAAGATCATATGTGCGGTCAGCGAGTCCCGAGGCATTGCTCCAACTGTAGGATTGGCATTCGTCAATCTGGACACGGGAGAGGCTATACTCAGTCAGATCTGTGACAGTCAGACTTATGTTCGCACCATTCACAAGCTGGCTGTCTTCGCTCCATCCCAGATCCTTCTTGTCGACACCTCCGCACAACAAGAATCCAAGCTCTTCTCAATCATCGAAGAGAACCTTGTTGATCTAAACAGCAGCATCATGCTACTTGGACGCCAGTACTGGGCTGAAATTGCCGGATTGGAGTACATTCAGCAACTTGCCTTCATCCAAGACGTGGAGAGTATCAAGATATCGCTCAGCGGAAACTATTTTGCCGTTTGTTGCTTCGCCGCTGTAAGCCCAAATCTTGTGATAGCTCACGCATGCACTAACCCCACCCAGGTTATCAAGTATGTTGATCTCAGTCTGGCCAAGACGTTCCCGATTCACTCCTTACGAATCAAGTATGAGGCTTCAGAAGGTTCCATGATGATCGACCTGTCCACAATCCGATCACTTGAGCTCAATCAGAATCTACAAAACCCAAAGTCCAAAGATTGCCTATTTGGTCTGCTGGATGATACACTCACACCAATGGGATCAAGACTGCTCCGAAGCAACATACTGCAACCTCTAACAGACCCTAGCACTCTCAACACTCGCTATGATGCTCTTCAAGAGTTAACGACCAATGAAGAAGTGTTCTTCGGCATCAGAGCAGCTCTCAAGTCCTTCCTAGATGTGGACAAGATGCTAACAAGTCTGATTGTGATCCCGACTCAGATCACTCTTCAATACGTTGAGCAGTCCATCAACAACGTTCTAATGTTGAAGCAATTCGTGAAAAGCGTTAAGCCAGTGTTCGAGGCTTTGGCCGGGGCAAGGAGTCTCATGTTGAAAGAAATCCAGTCGCTCTGCGCACCAGAAGGGATCCAACCCATCTTGGACCTCATCGATAACGTCATCAACGGAGACATAGGCTACGCCGCAAAGCCGATTGAGCTACGCTATCAGAGGACCTATGCGATCAAAGCTGGTCTGAATGGGTTGCTCGATGTGGCACGGCAGACTTACAAGGAAGGCTCAGACGACATTGTCAGCTATATTGAGAGTCTTGCCGAGGAGCTACATCTGCCCTTGAACATCGCATACGATAACAGTAGGCAATACTATATCCGCGTATTGGCCGAGGAGGTTGACGAGCAGACTTTGTTGAACAATGACTTTGTCAATGTCATCCGGAACAAGAAGAATCATGAATGTCAAACGCTTGATCTGATGAAGCGGAATCAGAGGATTGTGGATTCTCATACAGAAGTACTGCTGATGAGCGATAGAACAACACAAGATTTGATTGGTGAAGTAAGAGAGCACATGTCAGTGTTGTTCAAGATCTCCGAGGGAATTGCCATGCTTGACATGCTGGGATCGTTTGCACAGCTCGTGACTGTCCAAGAGTATGTCCGTCCTCGCATCACAGAAACCCTCGCCATTCAAGCAGGCCGTCACCCCATCAAAGAGAAGATACAGTCGACCAGGTACATCCCGAATGATGTATATGCAACGCAGCAGAGTCGATTTCAGATCATTACAGGATGTAACATGAGCGGGAAAAGCACCTACATTCGATCTATTGCGTTGATGTGTGTCATGGCACAGATAGGCAGTTTTGTCCCTGCACAATTCGCGTCGTTCACCATTATCAAGCAACTCTTTGCAAGAATATCCATTGATGACAGCATCGAAGCGAACGTGTCTACTTTTGCGTCAGAGATGAGGGAGACGGCTTTCATCTTGTCCAACATTGATCGCGACAGCTTGGTTATCATTGATGAGCTTGGGCGTGGCACCAGTACTCGTGATGGATTGGCGATTGCACTGGCGATTGCTGAGGCGCTAGTCAACAGCCGCGCTCTTGTATGGTTTGCAACGCATTTCCGTGATCTGGCTCACATCATGTCAGAGCGCAATGGCGTGGTCAACAAGCATCTTTCATCCGATATGAGCGGAGTAGACACGATGACAATGCTGTACAAAGTAGCTGATGGAGTAGTGGTGCAAGAGCATTACGGTCTTCAGCTCGCAAAAGTCTTGCCATTTCCACCAGGTGTCATAGAAGACGCCACATATGTCGCAAACAAGCTCAGGGAGCGGCTCGAAAGACACAAAAAGTCATCCATGACAGTGATACACGCTCGCAGACGCAAGGTCGTATTGAGTGTCAAGGAGCAGCTATTGCATGCGCACCAAGGTAACATGGAAGACGAAGTGCTTAGGAAGTGGTTGAGAGGACTGCAGCGCGAGTTTGTGATGAGAATGGTGGCTATTGACCAAGAAGCGAAAGAAGCCATGTCAGATATTGATGCTGAGATGGGAGAAAGCATATCGAATGGGAGGGAAGAGGACAGCGAGATGGGAGAGAGTGTCTCGACAGTCAGGGGAAGTGAGAAAAGTCTGATGACAGTGGATTTAGGGGAAGACCAGAAGACGAGAGCTATCTCTGAGAGTTCGATACTTTCGAGCACCTCTCACTTGGGATCATCAGTGGTGGAGATCATGGATAGCATTGAGATGATGTGAACTGTAAAGGGGTTGATGCTGTATGTCAATGCTGTCTAGGAGGGCCTGGGTGGGAAGTGGAATGATTGCGTGGGTGGAAGTGAGCATACAACTTTGCTACAATGGTAGCTCATGTCTGTGTATAGATGTTGACGGACTGGTCAAAAGGCAGCCTAATCAAATGAACAAGCGGGATAGAGTTGTTGACTGTTCAGCTCGTGAGGCTTAGGTAACATATGTCTGATACCAAACATGTCACAAATATTACCAATTCGGGGTCCATCATTTGGTCGATGTGTCTTCGATTATCAGGTAGCCTAGAAGATTGATCGGACCCAATCTAGAATGACTTGCATGTCAAGCTTGGTCTTTGATGTTTCTCGTTGAGATTTAAGGTGAAGCCAGCCAGGCAGTGCCAGGTACCCCTTGGTCTGTGCAGACTTTGACGCGTCCGAGATGGTACAAGCGCCGTGGGGGGAGCGTGTCTGCGATTTGGATACTTGAACAGCTGTTGAGAGCTGCTCTTCCTCCTCCCATTGCCCTCGTCAACCATGTCGTACGACTCCAAGTACTCCGAGGAGTCCTTTGACTTCATCGAGACTCCTGCGGCTGAGGCTCCTGCTGCCGAAAGCACAAAGTATGGAGTGAGGTCTACGGCTGTGAGTAACTGGCGATTTATTTATTTCTTCCACCAACTTCATAAAGCTGACCATCATCTTTCCCACAGTACCCGGCAATCAAGAACGCCCCTCTTCCCGCAGACGCTGCCGGTAGCGAGTCCTTCAACAACAAGATCCTCATTGGTCTTCTCGCTGGTATTCCTGGCTACTTTGCCTACAAGATTGGTGGAGGCCTCAAGACATGGATCTTCTTCGCCATCTTGACCGCCATTCCAATTCTCATGGCCTTCTGGACCTTTTGCTCCGGATACACTCCCCGCAAGAACGAGAAGGCCAAGTACCCCGGTGCCCCCATTGAGCACTACCTCACCTTCCACAAGCCCGAGGACAAAGCCAAGTACTCCGGCCGCAGCAAGATCCCCATGGAGACCTTCCACGAAATGTACTTTGACGGTGACGTCGACTTCAATGGCGACGCTCTCGAGGTCATGGAGTACCGTCACGACTGGGCCAACTTCCGCTTCACCCTCAGCTTGTTTTGGTTCTTCCTTACCGGTATGATGCCCGAGGTCATCATGCACACTCGTTCCCAGGACGAGGAGCAGGTCCGCGACCACTACGACCGAGGTGATGACTTCTACAGCTGGTTCCTCGGTCCCCGCATGATCTACACTTCTGGTCTCATCTCCGACATCAACACCGAAGAGTCTCTCGAGCAGCTCCAGGACAACAAGCTTGCCACCGTCTGCGAGAAGATTGCTCTCAAGGCTGGCGACCGCATGCTCGATCTCGGCTGCGGCTGGGGTACTCTTGCAAAGTTTGCTTCTGCCAACTACGGCGCCAAGGTCACCGGTATCACTCTCGGCCGCAACCAGACTGCTTGGGGCAACAACGGCCTTCGCAAGGTTGGCGTCCCTGAGGACCAATCTCGCATCTTGTGCATGGACTACCGCGACACTCCTCTCCCCGAGGGTGGCAAGTACGACAAGATCACCTGTCTTGAAATGTCCGAGCACGTCGGTGTCCGTCACTTCTCTACCTTCCTCAAGCAAGTTCACGACATGCTCGACGATGATGGTGTCTTCTTCATGCAATACGCTGGTCTCCGCAAGTCTTGGCAATACGAGGATCTCATCTGGGGTCTATTCATGAACAAGTATGTTTTCCCTGGTGCTGATGCCTCCACTCCTCTTGGATGGACTGTCGATCAGCTCGAGGGTGCTGGTTTCGAAATCAAGGGCATCGACACGATTGGTGTGCACTACTCTGCCACTTTGTGGCGCTGGTACCGCAACTGGATGGGCAACAGGGACAAGGTCGAGGCCAAGTACGGCAAGCGCTGGTTCAGGGTACGTTTTGTCTATCATCCTTCTCTCCTTTTCCTAACCTTGTGGTCACCGTTGATTTCTAGTATTAATTTTACTGACCTGCTGCCTTCCAGATCTGGGAGTTCTTCCTCGCCTACTCCACCATCATCTCTCGCCAAGGCTCCGCTACCTGCTACCAGATCACCATGGTCAAGAACATCAACTCCACCCACCGCATCGAGGGCATCGAGACCCAATTTGCCCTCAGCGCCGCTCAGGCTGCCTCCAAGGCTGCCGGCAAGAACGTGTTCCCTGTCAACAAAGCATAGATGTTACCCTGTCTACTTGATTTCCGTTGACAATCGAACCTGTCTGTTAGTAGGGCATGAGGAGCACGTCGCCCCGCTATCCGGAACATGAGCGCATCCCGCACACCATGTGGCCAAGTCGCGAGCCTGTTGATGGTCGGAGTCATGTGTGTCTCTTTATAAGAGAGAAGACTAGGAGGAGCTACAGGATATATCGACATGTATCTTGCGTGTATTGTACGTCTGTACGAAGAACTATGATGGATATAGACAAAAGCAAAAACGTTTTTCGATCTGTAGATGATCATGTTGATTGTCTTGTCTTGCTCTTCCCTGCCATGATACCGGGCTACACAAGCTGTCTTTTTCCAAGTTCTGTCCACAATTGCAAGTCGAGGGAAATATGTAAATGAATAAGCATATGTATCAATCCCTGAGCGAGAAAATATCCTCTCCACTGCCCTTGTCCTGTGTCTGCATCTTTCAGTGCCTTTCTCTTCGACCGTTACATGACCATGCAATTACCGCCGCCAAACAAACCGAACAAGCACACCCCCTAGGCCAGCAAAATCTCCCTGACCCTCCCCTGCATGCCCCCATCAACCCCACACGTCTCCAAATACTTGGTCACCCCACCCCACCTCTCGTCCACAAATGCAGCCACCCTATCAATCCAATCAGAGGGACAAGTCGCAAACTCCTCTCCCAACCCAATGGCCTTGATCTCCTTGACCCTCTCCTCTCTTTCCGGGGCTAGCTCCCCTTCACTGGTCGCGTAATCCAGCCTTATACCCTCCATCTCCTTTTCCCCCACTCCCCCCGCCTCACTCTTCAAGAGGAGCAGTAAGACTAGCAAGACGACAAGGCCAGTACGGTCTTTACCCTGTGTACAATGGACCACAACCGGATACCTGGTCTTGTCCGCAAGCACCTGGAAGACAAGCCGTACCTCGGCTGTGCAATAGACGAGGGAGTCCTGCGCTAGTCCGACCAGGCCGCGGGCTTGCATGACTTGGGAGCCTAGGATGTGGATTGCTTGGGTGCGGTAGCCGGTGCTGTAGAGGAAGAGGAGTCTGGCCACGGAGAGGTAGGGGAGTTGGGAGATGAGGTGGCGGCTGTAGGATGAGCCGTTGAAATTGCTGTGCTTGTTAGTCTTTGGAGGGGTCTTTCCTTTTACGAAGAGTAAGGGACATAAGGAGGAGGGAGGAAGGATTACATCTCTGCATAATCGATTCCAGGGATTTTCACGGCGTCTGCGGCTTTGTCGTTGCTTGGTGCCAAGGGGGCGGCGGATGGAGGAGGGTTTGCGAGACGTTTCTCGGCTTGTTGGAGATGTTCGCTTTTGGTGCGGAGGTCGATGATTGTACGGAGCTTGTGGGTTTGCAGGAGGAGGTTGCGGTCCGAGGGGGTTGCGTCGTCTGTGGTGGGAGAGAAGGGGGATGTGAGTACATATCAATTAGATATTTTGGCGAAAGGGCGACCAAGTCTGGCTTGGAGAAAGGGGAACTAGATTTCAAGAAGGAGATATGGATTGGTTTAGGAATCGCTATTGTCTTTTAATGCTATGCGAGTATTGCACGTGGAAGGAAAGCATGTTACGATCTTTTAGAACACTGGAGAAGGAGAAGCTGTAGTACATAAGAAGAGTTGAATGAATTTACCTGGTCGAGCACTCCGAAAGAACAGGTCTTCCTTCAATTTTCTGATAGACAAGACATATGAGCGAAAGTGCACTTCTTGCAAGGCAGTATAGTTTAGGTCTCACTTGGACCCGGCGTAGTCATTGATAAACTTGGCAACATCACGAAAGTTCAAGATGTTCTCGAATTGAGATGATTTAGCGTCCTCCATGTTGACTGTGTTGCAAGAATAAGTGTCATGAAGGACTATAAACACTAGACGAAAAGTGTAGAAGAGCGGTATCAAAGTGGTCGTGCATGAGACGGTCAATGGGGTGGAAACAAGTTTAATTGCTAGCTCGGCTTTGAACGACTGGAGATGAATCTTGTGGCGGGCCGAGACCCTGGGCGTAGATCAGCGTGCATCAATTTGGGGTTTATTTTCTGATGTTGAACAGCTTTTATGGAAATGATATCGTAACCAGGACATGTACAACTTTGTAGGTCCATGGAAAGAAAGACACAACTTGCAATGACAAGGAAACAACCATTCGAGTCAAATAAGACGACGGCAATACGGTCTGGGTCAAAACGGTTGACCTAGTAACTCGGGTGTTCGTCTGTGGTGGACTGGTGACGTCCGTTGTCAATGACGTCGTCTGCCATAGATTGAGGCTTTTGATCTGCATACGGACGGTAGACTTGAGACCATCTTCACCCGCATCCACATTCTCCCGCTGCTTGTACTCTAGCTGCTCATCATTCAATTTTAATCCTTACATATTGCCGTCACTGCTATTCTCACACGTCTGTATAAGGAAGAGACTCGATCAGGCCACAGACAAGCTTCCATACTCGAACAGACCTCTTGGTATATGAAAACATAAGACGGCCCTCAGCTCATCGCAACCCCGCAAGCTCGCCGTCAGCTCTCGACCGCAACGCAACCATGGCTGGTCACACGGAGCCCACACAACAGCATACCAAGGCCGAACTGATGCACCCGGGAAACGACAACCACGTCTCTGCGCCGCCTTGTCCTGATCCATCCGTGCATCGCGACACCAAACTGCAGGAGCAGGCCTCGAGCGCGGCCTTGTACGTCACCAGAAACAAGTCTTCGTCGCAAAAGGAACAGAATGTGTTGGATGCAAACAACAAGCTATCTTCACGCAGTAAGTCTGCTCTCTTTTCTCCTTCCCGCTCTTCCTCGATCTCTGTCTGCATACTCAGGTCACACCACCTAAAAACCTTCCCCAACACCAACTAATAATCTTGACTAACAACCATCTCCCAGGCGCGGCGCAGTCCCTCAAGTATGCGAAACCGGAAGACCTCCCCAGCTTCCCCGTGGTCGGCATCAACACTACCGGATCCGCCAATGCCGCCGCCAATCTGGCCAACACTAACCAAAAGCCCTTTGAGCACTGGAAACCCGATGCTTCAGCCGACGCAGGCAAGGCCGCAATGCTCGCCAAGGACTACAAGATGGCGCCCTTGTGGAAACCAGAGCTGAGCGCTGCTGGCTCAAAGGCTGCTCTTCTTGCCCACAGAGATGGCGGTAAGCTTGATCTGTGGATGCCTCAGGCTTCTGCAGAGGGCAACTCGGCTGCAACCATTGCCCTCAGCCAGAAGAGCACAAGTCCCCAGCTAGACTATGGCTACACAGACGATGGCCGTAAGAGAGCCCTCATGGCTGCCACTGGCGCCATCAGCCGATCCAAGTCGCAAAAGGAGACTCCCGCCCCAGTCATCAACCCTGCCTACCCAGACTCGAAAAATTCGGCCCACAACGCACTCAACGCTGCGACTGTCGCAAACAAGCCTTCGGTCAGGCGAGCTCCGCAGGATTCCAATGCGATTGATTCCGATGCCATGCGCGCTGCCAGAGTCCAAAACATCGGGTCCAACATGGATCGCCAAATGTTCACTGAGCGCCCTCCGGTCGAAATTGAGCTGGAAGAGAAGAGAAACCAGGCTGCTCTCCGTGCCTCGGCCGTCTCCATGGCCAAGCAGATGTACGCATCGCAAGAGCAAAAGAGAAAGGAGGATGAGGCGCTCGCACATTACACCTCCGTTGGAACTTCTGCCGCAACTGCCGTCCATGGGCGCACTTCCTCGTCTGCGACCGCTCCTCCAGATATGAGACAGCAAGCCTTGCAATACATCCACCTGCAGGAAGCCGCTCAGAAGCTCGCTCAGGAGAGGCTTGCCAAGCTTGACCCAGACGGTGTTGCCCTCTACAAAGCTCACTACGGATACCAACACGAAGCTCCTCGCAACCGCATGTCGCTCCGTGGCCGTCCCCGTCGTCGCGCTGACAGCGAGTCCACTGCTCCACAGACAAACCCTGACGATTCTTCTGATGACGAGATGACGTCTCGTCGTATCCGCAACCAAATGTCTGGCCTCAACACGTCAGTTGCAGAAGTGGATGCTAAGAAGCGTGCCAACGACCGCGCTGCATTGCTTGCCGCTGCCGAGAGAAAGGTTCAGGCCCAGATGAACAGCATGGACGAAAAGGTCTTCCAGGAGACCGGCCAAGTCTCGCCTGCCTTGATGGAGCAGTGGGAAGCCAAAGCCCGTGCCCGTGCCACCGCTGACAGTGTGGACCGCCAGAAGAACTACGGCAAGGTCAACATTGGTGGAGGCAGATACATGGAACAACATGAGCTGGATGCCATTGCACAGGCAAGACTCCAGCCTACTCTCAACGAGATTGGAGAGACTGCAGAGAGGAAGAGAGCTGCTGACGAAGAGAGACGTCTCGAGGAGGAAGAGAATAGGCGTCAATTCCAGTCCGAGAAGGAGAGGTTGAAAGAGGTCAAGGCTGAGGAGAAGCGTCTCAAAGGTGCGTCACATATTCTCTCGGGAGCGAGCTGCATTGCAAGCATACTAACATACATCATGCAGCTGAGGAAAAGGCAGAGGCTAAAGCCAAGAAGAACGAGGCCAAAGCTGCAGAAAAAGCTCGCAAGGCCGAAGAGAAGGCAGCAAAGGAAGAGGACAAGCGCAGGTCAAGGGAGGCCAAGAAGGAAGCTGCAAACGCGGCGACCGTCTCTGCTGCCGCTCACGAAGAAACTGTCGCCGAACCCACCACTACCGAAGCTGAAACTGGTACCGAGCGCGAGATAGCAGACACCACAGGCACAGTCCCGGAGGCAGAAGCCCTTGCTGTGACCAGGACGAACGATTCCTCTGCGACCGGTAAGATCTCACTCCCAGGCGGCGCCATGCGTCCCGAACTTGATCGTCACGCCTCGACTGTCTTGACCTCGTCAAGCGAAGGAAGCAGCATATCCAGCTTTGATGACTCGGACATCGAGGAAGATGCGGCAGGCGAGCGCGCTGGCGAGCATGAAGACCGCACTGCTGCCATTGCCAGTGCTGGTACTGGTGTTGCTGCCACTCCTGTTACTGCCACTCCTGTTGCAGACCACACTGCAGCTCGTGAGATTGCCGAACGTGCCACTGAGCCTGCCGCCACCACTGTCGGTGAGGAGACTAAGCCAACAGTCACTACTGGGGATGTTGTTGCCGCCACTCCCATCACAACAGCCCAGACCACGACCGCCGAACGTCCCACGACCGCCGAGACCGCCGCCTCCGCCACTTCTCCTACGTCGCCCACAACAGCAGGCGAACGACGCAAATCCCGCGGCTTCACCGGATTCTTTGGCAAATTCAAGCGCAACTCCAAAGCCCAGATCCCCGCCGGCGCAGCCGCAGGCACCACCACCGCCGCCGCTACAACAACCACACCCGCCACGGGCAACACGACCACCTCCGCCACTGCAGCAGCAGCACCAGCCGTGGACGACGACTCGGACGCCGAAAGCGAGTCCTCGTTCCGCCGCCACGAAGCAGACCTGCACTCCCTCTCCTCGCTCTCAAGCACGTCGTCCGACGCCGAAGACGCCCGTCGCGGCCGCTCGGGCAAAGCCAGCACCGTCGGCGGCCCCACAGCCACCTCTACCGGTCACGAGGAGATTCCTTTCACCACATCTCATTCCGCTCAGCCGCCTGTCTTGGATCTTGGCCATGCCGCTGGGGGACAACACATGGATGTCGCGCGTGACGAGGACGAGGATGACGAGGAAGGCGAGTTCGAGGAGGCGAGAGATCATTTCGATGATGGTGGTCTAGCTGTTCCCGCTGGTACTGCTTCTGGGGCGGCTGGGGCGGAGAGGAAGAGTGCGGAGCATGAGACTAGGTTCAAGGAGGAACTTTAGTTGCTCTTGATTGCGATGCTGTTGTTTTGTCTTCTGTTTGTTGTTTGAGCTTTTGTTTCGATACGAGGGAGGAATGGATGGATGGATGGATGGTGGAATGGGAAGAGAACCCTGGTGGACTGGAAGAAAGTTAATGGATACCAAGAGACTGGCAAACAAATGGTTGGAAGAGCGGAATAGTGGAAAGTGATACTAATGGCGAGATTGAAAGCCGGGAACGGAAACAGTGTGGATTTTATGCTTGTGTTGTCTATCTGTTTTATTGTTACTCTGCTTGCCTCGCTTGCTTGTCTCTTTGACTGCCTTGCGATACTGTTGGCTCTTCTTCTGATCTTTATATCCTAGTCTCGCCTTCCTGTTTGGCTTTGTTTTCCGTTGTCACGACGGTACTAGCATAATTTTAAGTAATATCAATCTATCATCATTTTTTCCTTCTGTCATTTATTTGTTGCTTCACTGCTGAGTGTCATTATCCAGAAACCCCTATATTACAGGCACTGTCCATCCAATTGGTATGTTGTGGCATGAGCATTTTTGACAAACAGCTCCTGAGACCGACCCACGATCTCTTCGTACCATGCACTTGGCAGTCAAAGGCCAGCTTGTAGTTTCCTGAACCCTTCCCAAGCCTAGAAGAGGAGGCAGGATGACTTCTGGATCCATTTCGATGGGTTTTGGTCGAGACGGTACCTTTCCATCTGCCTCTTCTTCATACTCGTTCCAGGAGGAATCAGTCTATACAATGTTTGCAGCAACATGCGGAGTGCGGGCTGCTCTGTGCATGCCGCCGGCTGTCATGAGTGTCGATCGTATCTGGTAGGCGGATACAAAGAACAAGGTTAGCATCTGGCGCCATCCCGGACAGCGTATAGATGCGCGGGCAAGTCAGCACCGTCTAATTCGGCGCAAAGGATATATCCAAGACGCCCTTACTTCAGTGGAGTGAGCCCTTCCAGTGTTGTGAGAGTGAAGGCATGATTGTAGAACCAGATTGCCTGCATATGACGAGAGCGAACATGGCGCGCACCGGGCATAGCGCAAGATTAATGCTGTCTGAACCCCCAAGGCCGGGAAGAGCACCTCTAGCCTTCCAAGGTCGTGATGGATCGAAAGCTTGATGGATCTTGAGTGCAAAGAGAGGAGACTGATGTGAAAAGACCAAGGCACATAAGATGGACGTGAATGAGCTGCTGTATCTTTGCTGTGCTTGCGGACCTTCATCATAACATGACTGAGACACATCCTGGGATGAACACATGCGACCTTGACGTGAAGCGGAGTAGTGCCATCTTATCGCTGATGCACCGCCCCGAGTGCTGTCAGGACATCAAGTAGAGCAGAACAGCATTGCCCGAATGTTCCTGCAAGTTAGGTCGTCTCTGATGGTGCAGAATCTTCGGTGGTGAAGAAGGAGGTCAACCATTTCACATGGCTCCGAAATCGATCTTTCTGGCGACCTTATCACCTCGGTTCAAAGGTAATTCACCGCCCCTCCTCTTCAGATCTTCACCCATGGCAGCTTCACCGCCTCCCTTCCTAGGCAAGTCTTCCAATCGTGAGGGCTTCGGGTCGGCGGTCCACCACTCGTGCTCCAGAACCTCTGTAGCGGTCAACCGCTTGCGTGGATCCAAAGCAAACATTTTCATGAGTAGATCGACACCAACAGGACCCAAGGTTCGAAAGGTCATTTCCCACTCTTCGCGCTTCTTGACTGGTTTTATGTCTTCTTTTGCTGGTGCTATGTATCCCCGTAGCTTGGAAACACCAGGCCAGTTGTCCTCGGTCGGAGTGCCAATCTGGTTGCAGATGATGCCTATCATGTTGATGTCCGTATCCGGAATTGCAGCCAAGAAAGGTTTACGTGCGACTAGCTCAGCAAAGACGCATGCGACGGACCAGATGTCGACGGCGGCGCTGTAGAAGTGGGCCTGGTAGTAAAGCTCTGGGGGACGGTACCACTTGGTGATGGTGTTGTAAGTCATGGGGGCATAAGGGTCGGCAAAGCTGCGAGCGAGACCGAAATCGGCAAGTTTGATTTCACCGTTTGCGGCAATGAGCAAGTTGTTTGGCTTGATATCTCTGTGGAGGACGAAGTTTTCATGACAGAACCAGACAGCGCGACACAGCATGACCATCCATGCTTTGATGTCGGAGGGCCCATAGTGGATGTTGTCGACGTCTTGGATGAGTTTGAGCAAGTCTCCCTGGGGCAGGTGTTCGAGGACGAGATTGAGGTTTTGCGATTTGGTACTGAAGACGGAGTGGAGACGGATGATGTTTGGGTGGTCGAGCTCTTGTAAGAATTTGATTTCGCGGAGGGAGTCGTGTGAGATGCCCCATTCTGCCACTTCAGGGCCAACTTTGATCTTTTTGATGGCGACGAGTTTGGACGGGTCGGAGACGAGGGTGGCGGAGAAGACGTCGGCATATTGACCAGCACCAATCTTTTTGCCTGTCCATCAACGATAGTGTTAGTGAGTGTGTGAAGGGGGAGTGAAATGTTGGATCAAGGACAGCACCTTTGATGTACTTGCGACGTTCTTGCTCGTCTAGTTGTTCTGCAATGTTGGTTGTGGAGAGGGCGGCTGCATTTGAGGGAGACTCTGTGCCGGTCATGACTCGGCTGGAGACGACCTTTGCTGCCTTGATGTTGGCGTCCTGCTGTTGCTCTCTGGCATTGCTATGAATGCCGTGCATGGCGGGTGAGATGGCCATGTGGACAGTTGCCCCAAGGAGGCAGGACGGAGAGATGGGCCAGTCAGAAGGGGGAAGAAGTCTAGTCGAGCATCAAGTGAAGAGGGAATGAGAGAAAAGAGTAAGGAGTTGAAGGAAACGTGATCAAAGAGGTCTCTAGAACAGACCAAGAAAAGTCACAATATAACAGCCCGGTCGACAGATGGACAATGTCAATGAATGCGACAGTTATTGCGGCTCTGCGGGCCGTCCCGAGGCACCGACGTCCGTGCCCTCTACTGCCAGTCTTCTCTTGAAACTCGACCAGACGGCCAGAAATGTGCATACAGCAGACACAACCACCCGCCCTCCTCTCCACCGGCCGCCCCACTCAATTCAGCCACTGCGCCATCTTACCACACACAACACTTCCCTCCGATTGACAAGACAAACACCAACCATCCACCCGCCAAAATGATGGCAACACGACCCTCCGCCCTCACCGCACCCACCTCCCTCCTCATCCGCTCCCAATTCCGCTGTCTACACGCCAACATGGCCCCGCCACGGATACCAAAGCCCACGCCCTTCGTCCCGGACCCGCAAACCTTCCTCACCCTCATCGGCCGCAACATGTCACAGCACACGGCCAAGATCCCCACCTGGGACGCCCTCTTCTCGCTGTCGTCGGAACAACTGCGCGAGTCGGGTGTCGAGCCCGCCCGCAACCGCCGCTACCTCCTCCACTGGCGCGAAAAGTTCCGCAATGGCGAGTTTGGCATCGGCGGGGACTTGACCCATGTCGAGGAGGGCGCGGGCGAGGTCAGAATCGTCGAGGTGCCGTTGGAGAAGAAGAATGCGGCCGCCGAGGACGCGAGCAAGGCCACCTTGACGAGGAGTCCGGGTATGCGCAAGATTGTTGTCAATGTGCCTGCCGGGGAGGACAGGCCTGCACTGCCGCTGGACAAGGTCAAGCCTGTTGGTATGGTCAAGATTGTCAGAGGCGGTATCATTGGTGGACCGCACGTGGAGGCTGTCAAGGGTAGACCTGGTGTGGCCAAGATTATTGCAAAAGAGGGACTGTGGGAGCAGAAGAGAGGACACAAGGTTGATGGTGGTGAGAGGAGGAAGGCCGAGGTTAGGTCTAAGAGGAGGGCAGAGGAGAGGAAGACTACTAGGGGATGATTTGTCTTTCTACCATCTACACCTTGATTATGGACACGAGACACTGGAACCCGAAGAAGAAAAGAGCTGTACCATATCTGTAAAACCTAAAAAGAAACTTTTTCCATATCCTCATCACCATTGACATTCATCATTTCGGAGCGCTCCTTCACATCCGCAACACTCATCTACTTGTTCTCCGCCCCAGCCTCCATCAACACTCTCCCTCCCTTCTCCCCCAACCCCTCCTCGCTCTCATCCCCACCCTTTTCCCCAACCCCACCATTCCCACCACCACCCCCCTGAACAAACTCCACCCACTTGGGATCCAACGCCCCAACACTCATATAAGGACTACAATCCACGCCCTCCTTGCCAACCTCTCGATTCTCCACCGCCCACCCCATGCCCAGCCACGCCCACGGGTTCTTCTCGTCGGCATGTCTGCGGATCTCAAAGTCCTCGTAGCGCGGGCTCGAGATGGCCTGTTGGTAGTGGAGGGAACTGCCGGGCCAGACGGCGTTGACGCGGCCCGTCTCGTTGTTTTTGTACCAGGAGCGGCATTCTTCTTTCCAGACTGTGTGTTTGATCCTAGATGATCACCTCTACATCAGTAACGGAGACAGTGAGAAGGTCGGAGGAGATGATGAGGGGGAGAGAGCGAAAGAGAGCAGGGACGGGGAAAAAAAAGGGGGGGAAACATACCATTCTTGAGCATGAGCGTTGAATGCATCGGTTATGTCCTGGCGGGGACAGACGGAATGCAAGTTCTCGTTTTGCAGCTTCTTGATTACCTGGAGGGCGTATTCTGCTACTGTCCCCAAGGGGCCCATGACGGATCCGTTCTCTACTGGCCTGTTGGAGCGAGATATCGAGTCAGTCTTTGTCTTTATTCCGGCCGCTCTAATGAAAAGGGCCAGTGACTCACCATGTAGGTCCGATGAAAGTGATAAAGTTGGGCATATCCGGGATCATCAAGCCAAGATACTGTCGCCACGTCAGCCAAACTTCTCCTCTCACATCAAACAGGAACAACAGGAAGAAAAACTCACCCCCTCGGGACAAGTCCCCCATTTATCCTTCAGATCCACGCCACCCCTACCCACAATGGGAAATCTCGGCTTATAACTGACATCGAACCCCGTCGCGCAAACCACCGTATCCACCTCCCTCTCCACCCCATCTTCCCCCACAACTCCAGTCTCCGTACACGACTCCACGCCCGTGAAATGCACATCCACGTTCTCCTTTTGAATAGCAAGCATATACGGATCCCCCGGTGTAATGCGTCTGCACCCAATCCCCCAGTTCGGCGTGAACCCCTTCAACAACCTCTCATCCTTTATAAACTCCGCCATTCTCGCCCTAAACATTTTCTGGCCCTCAGCCTGGGCTTCTGTGCCGGCGTAAAACGCGCCCCACAACCCATTTACCTGGTCCTCGATGTCCTTTGCGTGCTTGACCAACTCCTTGCTGTCGGTGCGAAAGGCGGCGCGTTCGTCGTCGGTGTAGGCGTGGTTTTCCCCGTAGTTGTTTGCGATCTGCACGAACCAGACGGCCGTGCGCACGAAGATGTCGAGGTGTTTGGTGTGAGGTTGCATGTGCGGCACTGTCTGGATACTGCTCGCGCCGGAGCCGATGATGGCGACGCGCTCGTTGGCCCATTGGTCCTTTGTGTAATCCGAGGGCCAGCGGGCGGTGTGGATCACGCGGCCTTTGAACTTGTCCTTGAGACCGGGGATCGTGGGCCATTTGAAGTTGTTGAGGATGCCGGTCGCGTGGAGGAGGACGTGGCAGGTTTCCGTCAGGGTCTTGGTGGTTCCTGTGGCGGGGTCGGTTTGGACGAGGGTCACGGTCCAGAGGCCGGTCGTGTCGTCCCATTCGCAGGACGTCACTTCGGTGTTGAAGGTCATGTATTTGCGGAGGGAGAAGACGTTGCAGACTTTGTCCAGGTAGGCCCAGATGTCGGGGGCATAGGAGAAGAAGCGTGGCCAATCAGGCTGTAGACGTGGTGATTAGTAGTAATTTTATGGTGCAGAGGTGTAGTGGAAATGGTTCACAACTTACATTCAGAGCAAAGTTGTACGTATATGCATGAGAAGGGATATCGCAGGCGCAACCGGGATATTCATTCTCCAGCCAAGTCCCTCCTATGTCGTGATTCTTGTCATAGATCACATGTTCAACATTTTGGAGAGACTTTTGAATGTGGTAGGCCATGAGAATGCCAGACACACCAGCACCGATCGTCAAAACGCGGATCTTGCGGTTCTTGGGATCCTGGACTTGGTCAATTTCGGAATTCATGGCTCGGTATGTGGACTATTCGTACATTGATACTGATGTCTGGAATACTGTAACCAGAGGACCCGGGGGTCGAATAATCGATCTTGTTGCCATTGGAGGAAAGCCCGCTTATATCTGGTGCCATGTTGCTATCTTCGCCTCAGGTCTATTCTTCTATGCTTGCACGGTTCAATCGAATCTTCGACTAGGATCAAGTGGTACAGGAGCAGTCACAGGGCTTGATAGAAAGTATGGTAGGAAAGAAATACTGTCAAGATTGGTACTTACTACTGTACCTATATAAGATACCATGGATCGTCCTCCCACTGACCACGCTCAAACCCCGCCATATCAAATCGTCACCCTCGGCAAGGGATGAGTAGAGGGAACAGAAGCAGTTCTGCCTTGAATCAGCTCCTAATTGAGGTGGGTTCTGTCCGCGTCAGGAAATAGGTGCGGGCAAGAGGACCGATACCCCACATCATCCACTGCGGGGTCTCGAGCCGCGCATACAAAGCATATCTCCATCACCAATTGTTCCTAATATTGCATCCGGCATACCCCATGAGGAAAGGCCGACGAGGACTCATGTTTTTAGTGGGCATGTGATGTATCAGAACCAGAACACAGCCTCTCCGTACTGTACTATCCGCCAGAAATTTTCGCTCGACCAATGCATTGCCTGTACCTGAACATTGAACATGTCGCCATTGCCCGGCGAATGCGCCTAATGTGATCTGAATACGACAACAGCAGGCACAAGCGATCCTTTCGCGTCCCAAATACGATGGCATGGAATAACCACCGAGTTTAGTTCAGCAACAATACTCGCACTGATGGTCTGCGTTGTGTAGATTGTATATGTGCCTGCTCGAGCTTTGCCATGCTCATCGGCGAGGCTGATGCTGGAAGGAGTAATATTCGGTTTTGACAGGTCGTATAAAGCAACCCATGAAACCGTGATTGCACCTTCAACATCCGTTGGGATATGCATTGTCTGTGAAGTGCATGCTGCAGATGCATGTTCTACGCGAATAGAATCGATTAGCTTATAGAGATACGAAGTCGGACGCACAAGCCTACCTGTTGTGGTTAGACGTGAAGTCGAAGCAGTTGCGCCAACGCTTGCCCATTCGATGGGAGCATTTCTAGGCAATGTCTCGACTTCGGCGACAAAGCATGGTGGAACGAATGCGTCTTGCATGTCGGCTCGCTTCGTTGAAGTTTCTGTGTTGTTACCATACGACTGGTGCTGACCATGCGTCCTATCCCAAAGGTCGACTTCCTCGTCCTCATCGCTATCATCTTCATGAGCACTCTTACTAGGATTAGTAGAAGTGTGGGCCTGCTTCCATGTTTGGATAGTGGTCCAAACCCTGTCCTCTGCTGACGCATCCGAAGTCCGGCTGATGAATGCAACAGCCCCGAGCCAGAGTTTCACATCCATGATCTGACCGATCCGCCAAAGGTGTTGCAGGGAAAGGATAGCTTGCTTGCCAAAGTGTGCTTCGGGAGATAGTGATTCCCTCGGAGGAAAGTCCATACTAGTCGGCACCAGTGGGATTTGCCCTGCCACATATACGAAGGACGGACCGAAGCTTTCACTGCGGTCTTCGGTAGGTACTGAAATAGCCTGCGAATAAGGGCCGATGTTTGCCGGAGCCCAATAAGATCTTGATTGGACATGCAGACCTCGCTTCTTCTCTCTGGCAGCTCCAGTCAAGGTGAGTACTGAAAGCACGACATCGACATCTGCAGGAAGGCTGTTGCCGCATGCTATCGTGACTCTTGCAGGAGGGCTGGGTGTTCGGAAGGCTGCACCATATGCTGTATTCACACCAGCAAAGTCTGCCATGTCTCGCAAGAGGATCGTGGTAAAGGCTATCGATGATGGCTCAATATCGTGTTCGTTCAATAGTCGATCCATGATAGCGTTCATCTGCTCCCCTGCAGTTGCGCCTTTTGCCATGCAATTTGAGATGGTGACAACGTCTCCTGACTTTCCAAAGGACCAAGTACTCGTCAGCTCTACGATCTGACTTGAAATCGAGTCCGATGGCACATGATCTTTGTTTTCTGGCTGCTCGAACTCCGACATGAGGCTCTCGAACTTCTCATCAAACATGGGCGGCTTCCGCAGCTGCCCCAGAACAGATTCCCTTGTAACTGATGAAGGCTCCTTGGAAATGAGTCGTGCATTTCTAATTTTCAACGAAGCGACACCGGCGTCTCCCAAGGACACTTGCCTGTCATCTTCGTCAACTCGAATAGAGTTCCTCCATATCGGCCACGGGCCATCAACAGCAAGCGTTTCAAACTCGCCTCCCTCGCCTACAGCTGCGCCATCACCCAGTGTCCCAAACCGTTGCATGGCCTTCACAAGTCTGCCTTTCGTTCGCATGCTTGCAACATTCTCCCAAAGGAAGCTCTCATCAAGTCCACCAGACGCCACTTTGATGATGCGAGAGTCCTGGCCAACCGCAATCATGTCATCCAAGAGGGACGTCTCCGAGTACGGTGGAAGAAATGGGTATTGCCAGAGGTACGAAAGTGGTGTCAGACCTAGTCGGATAGCAATCGACTCGACACGCGTGCGCTGATAGTCGGACAAGATGGCTCCTGTACTCACGGCGTTCACGTCTGGATGTGCAGCCATGACTTTCCTGAGCAAAGGCAGCAAGCTCTCCGTCTCGTCAGGTGAGGATTCCTCCGCCTGCTCTGCTTGAGAAGGGGTGGCATAGCTTTTATTTGAATCGACAGCTGATCCTAATATCTCTTGGCGGTAAAGAGGCAGGCCAAGTGCTTTTTCGTACAGTGAGATGACAGAGTGCCCGATGGTCTGGTACATGAAACTGTCGAGATCTTCAGACTGTTCGCCATTGTTGAGGGGAGGGTGGAGATTTGCAAGAGCGACTACATCATGTCCATTCGTCAGGCAATGTAGGATTGAGAAAAACGAGTCTTTTCCACCAGAAACTAGAGCGACTACCTTGAGACCGGGCATGTTGGACGTTTTTGGTGAGTTAAAATGGAAGCCCTCGTCTCCTGGCAGATGTTCTGAATATTTTAGATGTTGTAATCAAAAATAGCCACCTAGGGCTACAAAGAAATCTCAGATATCAGATTTTTGACAGACTTTCAACACAAAGATCGAGTCTTGAAATGAATTTTGATAAAGAACAGGATAATAGTATATTGACACGATTCTACGTAATAAGTTACTACACAATGTAACACTTTCCGATAAGTACTTCAGATATAAAAGTACCCTTTTAGGAAACAAGTCACAAAAGAAAGGATTGTTCAGCCGCACAGCACGCCGCCAAGGCCACCTGAATTCGTAAAAAAGACAGTCCAAGGCGGGGTGGCTGGCAAGACAAATTATGCAATATTTTCGCTCTGTGACACGATTGACGCTTCAGGACATCACAGAAGAAGTAGATGTCGAAGTAACCAGGGGAAAATTGAAATCGAGTCGCCGCACGAAAAGAAGAAAGAAGGTCAGGTTCGGAGAGGGCTGCGCGAAGTTTTGTGCTCTCGAGGACGGAATATCTTCGGCAGTTGGTGCGTGCTGGCTCGGACCCTCCTTTGTAAATATTTTGGCAAAGTTGACGCGCGAGAGACGACTCTTCTCTTCTTTCTTCTTCATGGCCGGTGATGAACGATGCACTGCATCATATTTTTAATAGGAAGAGAATGAATCCTCAATGAGGGCTTGATCTTAACATGACACTTTCTGAGGCCCGTCTTACGAATTGCATTCTCGCGTGGATCCTGATATTTCTGGACTCAACCCCCCGCCATACGACCCAATTCGAATAATTTAGGGACAGAGGGCATGGAGTCCCAAGACATGATGTGCGCAGAGTGCAACGAGCTATGGGGTACTATATGGCGACACTGAAGAGATGGATCATGTTGTGTCATCGAGAGTACTTGGGCCAGACACGATAATCTGTCTCCGTTCACTATTTTGGATCGGATGCGCTTGTAGTAGTCGTCCTGCTCAGCAAGCACTCTCGCCAATACTCAAACTCTACAGCCAAGGACAGTAACCAGACATCGCTTGATGAGACTAGCGGTTCCTGTTGACACTTAGCAAATAGTAAACCAAGCATAGAAATAGTTGGAGCCCCCCAAAGCTTCTCGCACCCTTTGGCATATCCATTAGTTGATCGTGTGAACAATGTGTGGGTCATCGTTCGTCTCTCCAGATGTCTCATCTCGCTGCTTGATATCCGCGTTTGAATTCAGGTTTGGAGAATAAAGTACATCTATCAAGGCAGATGGTCCAGTCACAATAAGTGCCATGTTGTGAAAGATTCAGTGCCACAGCCTGTTGGACGACTAGTACCTTACATGATATAGACATAGTTTGTGATGAGGAGCAAGCATTCCATCATTGAAAAGTAATCCGCAACAATTGAAGTGATAGTAGTATCAACGACGATGCCGAATCGCCGGCGGAATTACACAGCTCGTCGGACAGCCGCCGGAAACAAGTCCGGCAATGGTTCAATAGGAAATCCACATTACGTCCAACAGCTACCACAGTGCCCTCCTACATATGTAGTGGAATTGTTCCGGCATCTCCGTCACCAGGCACTAAATCTCGGTCTCTTCTCAAGATGCAGTCGACAGATTGTCCTTCGATCCAGGTCATCGAGATTGCGTACATGGGTTGCTTACGTTGCCTGCGCAGCTTTTTCTCTGCATCGATTCTTGCATGCAATCAATCCATCAGCACTTCTCCAAGGATAAGCGGTCGAGAGCATCATGAGCTTTTGGCACGCCCTTTGATCAGCTTATTCCTCTTCAAGTCACAACTCCAATAATATTGTCATTTATAGATGTGCCAGAGAAGATTACTCTACGATCCTCCTGATGCAGCTGGGAGACAATCGAATAGTCCTTGGGACTTGGACAAACCTTGCGCAATTCGCAGCCCAGCCGAGTACTAAAGCTGAACATCGAACAAACCAATCTAGTCCCATTGGCCTCAATATCTCTGAGGAACAAGTACCAAGGCGCCAGCCTCGCCTAACGTGGATCAAACCTGCACTTTCCCCTTGCGCGCAAGCCAAGCTTGATATGAAACACATGAAACACCAACTTTGCCCCACTATAGGTCCATATCAAGATCACGCAGGAGACAACCCAGGCTCGCGAACTCGGTTCATATTCCTGTAACGAAGCGGATGCAAAGATTACAGCTCGCCTTTTAGCAATATCTGTTGCCCTAAGAAAAGCCTCTTTCACCACCGTGCACTGCATCTAAGGATATGGCGGCGCGATTGAAGAAAACAGAGATCGCATATATGTATAGTTTGTCCTGTTCAGTAATCTTCCGCTGTTTTATCTTCTCAACGACTTCAGTTCACTCCTGGTAGAGTACCCTTTTTCTCGCCTTGACGGCAGACGTTCATTCTTTTCTACACTCGTTTCCAAGCCTTGACGGCACTTCTGTTCTTCTACGCTCTTTCTAGCTCTTACCCATTCTCGTTTCCAAGAAAACAAAAGAAACATACCACCCTCATCTACAGCTACGGTTCTTCAGCATATTCTGAACCAGAATGGCTCGCTTCTCTCTTTTATCTTCTCTGCTTCTTGCAGTGGGGGCTGTTGCTCAGCAGAGCACTTCCTACACAGATCCCAAATCTGGTATCACTTTTGATAGTTACAAAGACTCTGATACTGGATGTCAATTCGGCATTGCGATGCCTGAAAACCCAGACAAGGACTTTATCGCTCAGATAGTATGACTGTATGGTACAGCAAGACTTGGACTAAACTGACATTGAGCGTAAGGTTGCTCCTGCCACAGATGGCAAGGCTTGGGCCGGTCTTGATTTTGGGTCGACTATGGTTGGTCGCCTACTAGTAGTTGCCTGGCCCAATTCAGGGGAAATTGTGTCGTCTTTCCGCAAAGCAAGGTATGTATGTGCACATGGCTGTTTTGGGTTCATCGCTAATATACACGGCAAAGTGGTTACGTTACTCCACCCGTATACAGCGGAAATGTCTCCATGTCAACAATCGAAAAAGGAACTTATGTCAATTCTACCCACTTTTCGTACACCTTCCTCTGCTCTGGATGTATCACCGGCGATGTTCTTAGCTTCTCGAACACGGCGACTGGCGGCGTATTTGGATGGGCATACTCCGACAGTGCGGTCACCACTCCTTCCAGCGTAAGCTCCGCCCTCAGCTATCACTCTGCCGGGTATGGTGAGTTTGCTGTGAATTTCACCATTGCCGAATCCGCACAGTACTCGACCTGGGCTGCTATGGCGTCTACCTCTTCTTCATCGAACAGCACCACTACCACAATCTCCGGAACAAACAGCACGTCGACTGCCAACATCACCACCACTATCTCAAACACCACATATGACTACATCATCGCAGGAGGTGGTCCCGCTGGTATCATCGTCGCCGACAGACTCGCTGAGACTGGCGCAAGCGTTCTTCTCATTGAGAGAGGTGCCGCGTCCACATATGCTAGTGGTGGCCGATCGCTTGTATCTTGGAACGATACCATCACTCAATACGACGTCCCTGCCCTGGGTTACTATCTCACCGACTTCAACGATACGAGCGAATACTGTACTGATACCGCCTCCATGGCCGGCTGCATTCTCGGTGGCAGTACTATGGTCAATGCACTCATGTTTGTTCGTCCTCAGGAGATCGACTTCGACGATAAGTGGCCCACTGGTTGGAAATGGCAAGATGTCTCCAGCTCTGCCGAGAAGTTCTACGAGAGGAACCCAGGTACAATCTCACCTTCTGCAGATGGCAAGCGCTATGATCAAGGTGCCTATGATGTGCTCGCTCCATTCTTTAGCGGAAACGGCTGGTCATCTGTCAATGCTCTGGAAGAGCCCAACAATAAACACAATGTCTTCAGTCACCCACCTTGGAACATTCAAGATGGTCTCAGAGCTGGCCCTGTCATGACCTACCTTCCTCACGCCCAGCAATTTGAGAACTTCAAGCTTGCGTTGAACACCAAGGTCATACGTGCTGTCCGTAATGGTTCATACGTCTCGGGTGTTGAAGTGGAGACCAGCGCTGGTGCCCGTCAGATCATCAATGTCAACGCCGGCGGCAAGGTCATTCTTGCATCTGGCAGTCTCTCCACGCCTCGAATTCTCTTCAACAGTGGTATCGGCCCCGCCTCTCAGATTCAGACTGTTCAGAGTGGTAGCACCTCAGTGACTCTTCCCTCCCAGGCGCAGTGGATTGACCTGCCTGTTGGTCAGGGCATTAAGGACCATCCTATTATCACCTTGAAGTTCAACACAACCAGTTCTCTCAATTCTCTCCACACTACTGCATTCACTGTTCCATCTCTCAATAACACACAAATGTTTGCTCAAGGCAGTGGTGTTCTTGTCGAAGCTGGGCAAAGATTTAATTTCTGGACATCTGTCAAAGCATCTGACGGCAGCACTCGCTACGTTCAGGGTACCTGCAACTCTCCCGCGGAAAACACCATCCAGATGAAGATCTACCTGACCCATGGTCTGACTTCTTCCGGAACCCTGGAAATTACTGCGGATGGAGCCACCGAATTGACCACTGAGCCCTACTTCACGACTGCAATGGACAAGGAAGCCATGTCAAACTTCCTCGACCAGATTCTTGAGTACAGCCGCGCTGAGAACTCTACTTTGACCTACATTTCCAGTGGCTCTTCCAACACCACAGGAGCCGACCTTCTCAGCACCTATGTCTCCGGCAGCCACTTTGTTGGCTCTGCCAAGATGGGTACCGATGATGGTCGCAAGAACAACGGCACTTCTGTGGTGGATTTGAACACTCAGGTCTATGGTACTGATAACCTCTTTGTCGTTGATGCCTCTTTCCACCCCGATCTGCCAACCGGTAATACTCAGGCGATCGTCATGGTTGCCGCTGAGGCGGCAGCAGCCAAGATTATTGCTCTAAAGTCGAACTCCGCTTCGACCAGCACTGCCGCTTCCAGCTACGTCACCTCCAACGCCGCCTATGCTACGTCCTCGATCTCTGCCTATGCTACATCTGTCGCATCTACTGTGACCACTAAGGCAGCAGGCAACGCTGCCAGCAGTGTCATCGCCCAGATCACATCCACTCTCCCCGCTGGCGCACTCAACTCCACCGTTCCCACATCTATCCCTGAAGCCTACCTTCGCCAGCACCCTGGCATGAAGCCTCTTCCCGCAGGCTTCACTATGAACGACATCCTTCAATGGATTGCATACTTTTTCGCAAGGGGTGAGACCAGTCAGGGCACTCAAGTTACCAGACGTCATGCTCGAGACATCATCACGCTTTGAGCTTGTTTTGACCATTTTCACACGGTTATGGATCACAGCAGTTCAAATTCTGAGCCTGTGTTTACGTGCCATGTGTTGATGTTTGTAGATTAGAGCCACAAAGACATAGATGAGTAGCAGCCATATTATGAATATTCTACAGCGCGATTGTCCTGGTGGCATTTCGTGCCTTATTCTTGATGCACACCTATATCTTTGAAAGAATACTTCCGCGTGATGACCATGAGATATATCCATTGTTCGCACGCTCATACACAGATTGCTTGTCAACACTATAGCTATCAAGCGAAGGACCATGCCGATCGTTGTCTTGGCGTTGATGTTGGAACCTGGAAACCAGGACGTTTCACCGCCACCCGACCTTCACTCGTCTATACACAGCCGCCAAGATCGTTTTCCGATATTTACAGAACATGAGTGCGCTTAGTATGTCGCATCAATGGCGACACTACCTTTGGATCTTCCCTCTGATTGCGGGAACGGTCTGGTTGACCACCCTCCTCACGCTCCTGATATACTGGTTGGCGGCAGGGCGACCGCGTCTACCTCTACAGTCAAATCCTTATATAGCGTATGTAGAAACCCGAAACTCAATCCGAGAACCATACCTTTCATTCAGTATGAGCAAGTCGGTTCATTTACTGACGTCGACTTATTTAGCTTCATCTCGGACATTGGTGCCTTCCATCTCAAGCCTGTCTTCATAGCAGGCTGCACCATCACCGCCCTGACCTTTATGGGCACCATTTTCTCCGTGCACTACGTCCGCTACAGTAGCCACACCTATGCCCTGCAGGACTCTCGCTGGAGGAAGGCAGTGTCGGTAGTAGCTGTGGTTTCTGGTCTTGTGGCTTGTGGGGCACTGCTACTACTCACCATATACGACACGTACAAGTTCCATGAGGTGCATTTGAAATTGTTGTTGACCTGCTTTGGGGGACTGGGGCTGTCGATGATTTCGACGACGGTGGTCTGGTTTGACCAGACGTGGAAGCCTTCAAAGTTCGAGAGACTCAGGCGATGGTAAGTAAATCACCAATAAATCGGCAGCTGTCCTTGACTTGTGGTTGTTCACTCAACTGACCCTTCTTGCGTTCCAGGTGCGTGATCAGCAACGTGTTGGTTATGTTTGAAGTTGCATTTGGTCTTGCATTTACGGGCCTGGAATGGAAGGGGTATTTTCGAACAGCGGGCATCCTCGAATGGGTAATGACCTTTACTGGTGGCTTCTATCTGCTTTGCTTCATAGGCTACTTGTGGTTTGTGATACAGTCCTCTGCTTTACCGGACGGAGCTGACGATTATTACAGGAGAGCTGATGAATACACCGTCGCACTAAAAGAAGATGGTGAAAGAGCGCCGCTGCTTGTGCCGTCCCAGGACTGATAGCTTGTGTCCAATCATGCAGGCCGAAAAACTGCCGTCCATACATCCATTGGAGCAACGTCGTTGACCTTTCCATCTGGTATTGAAATCTCCATTGCAGCAGAATGCGCCTTCAATGCTTCGATTTTGACTGCTCCAATGCTTCTTTCCTCTTGACCGATCATCGCCTCATCAAGACTTCTAGTCTTGACGATGTCTCTCGCGACATAGACTTCCCACTTTCCGTCCTCAACATCAATCTTAGGCGTTATGGTTTTGCTGGCGATCACCTCCCAGCCAGCTTCTTTGGCCGCTCGAATGTAAGCCTCAGGAGATAGAACCGTCCGAACATTGCCCTCCGATTTGGGATCTACAGATTGCAGCAGGACAGCGAGAAGGTGAGGTACAGCGGCCGGCCTCGAAATCGACAGCGACCACTCGGCTAGTAGAAGAGTCTTCACTCCTGTTTTTCGTAGAGCTTCGAGCGTGGCCACAAGCGCGGCATATGAGGGTAGATAATATAGACAATGAGTAAACAGTGCCGTCGAATACGTCCCGAAAGCCTCGGAAGAGACCACTTCTGGCGCCAATGCCTGCACGAATGAAAGATGATCGCTCAGTGGACCCGAAGAAAGATGTTCTTGAGCCTGCCCGAGTGTGAACGGCGAGCCTAGACGGAAGACAGGTTAAGCAGCCGTCCTTCCGTTCGATAATTTTGTTTCCACGAACCATAGTCAAGTCTAGCAGGGTCCACACCAATGACCTGGGAGTTTGGGTCGCCTTGGGCTTTCAGGACTGAGGCGAACAGAGCTGTCATGTCTCCCTGCCCACAGCCAATATCTAATGTTTGTTCTCCGATAATATCCGCTTCAGTGTCATGTCCAGCGGTTTCAGAAGCTTCAAGCCATGCTTTCAATATCTCTATACGATGTGCGGTCTGGGCGATTTGAGTCTTAGACGCAGACACGGCTCCACTGCGTTCTGTCAAGCATAGAGAGGCGACCTTTTCTGCCGTGATATTTCCCAAGGCTTCCTTCAATGACAACATTGTGCTTAATCAAGTTCGCATGTATAATAATGCAAAGGGTATTTCAACCACAGCACACGTTGCTGATCTGTTCGAATAGATAAGGAAGTCTGTTATATGAGTCACCTATCTGCGGCTAACAATTAGTAGGCCTGGCTGCCTAATGCTGAGTATGATTCCCATATGAGGGCTGTGACTGAACAGTGGACAATTCGCCCTTGACAGATTCGTTAGAGGGCGACTTCTAACCAGAACTTATTACTCCGCCGTGCTTCCAGACTTTTTGTGAAGAAAGGAGTGAGGTCCGAAGTGATCGCCAGGAAACCAGCAATTCAAAGGTTCACCGGCGTCCCGCAAGCTCTTTGGCCGGACCGAGATGTTCTAAATCTTCAACCGTACCTGCCCTTCAATGAGCGATGCCTGCCCTGTACACCTGCTAGTCAAAGTAGAGACCGTTGTGCTACTATACGAGCCCGAAAACACACCGAGCTGATGTCTGAGCGTCCAGGCCAACAGGCACGTTCCATAATTATAGTATTCTCCCAGCATGCATTCAGACCTTTTGGCCCCCATTGTTTGAAGACATCTTTAGTGCATTAGTTCACGTTCCGTCCGAACGGAAGCCCGCCGAAGGTCACTCACCACTTCTAAAGTGTAGTAACCGTGGACACGGCTCGCCTGCTTGGACAGACACCAATGTCGATATCAAAACTTACTCGTATTGTAATGAGACTCACTGATGGGTTTTTCTCAACGACTTATAGTCTGAATCCTTGTCATACGGATGCTAATGGTAAGAGGTAAAGAGGATATCAAGTAGATCTTTATCATTGGTCTTTCCTTTCCACTCTCGTCAGGGAGAAACTGTCAAACGAGATGTTATCTTCAGCTGTGCTGCTCGCTGCATTAGGCAGCTTTGTTCAGCAAAGATTTCTTACGGATCAAATCTACGTCTCAGCGTCTTTCCAATGGTTCTGCTTGATACTGGCGGCGGAATTATCTTTTCTGGTATTGTGGACCCTACTCATTTATCCGTATTGCTGGAGTCCTTTCTTGGTACTGCCACAAGCACCAGTAAGTCGTTGGCGACCTTGGAGACATGAGTGTAAGCCATCGTTGACCAATTGCATAGCAATCACAATCATGGCGTCGCATGCTACAAGAGCCAAACGCCGAGGATTGTCTCGAGTGGATGCAAAATGTACCTAACAAAGGCATGCTGCGTTATCTCGGTCTCTTCAACTCTGAGAGACTGCTTGTGACTGACTCTCGAGGCGTGAAGGAGCTTTTTCAAACGAAGCCCTACGATTTCGTAAAGACGCCAGCAATTCGGAAACTCCTTGTGATGATGATAGGCGATGGTTTGGTAACCGCTGAGGGAAGCAGGCACAAGGTAAACTTGCACCATGTTCTTTCGCATGTCAGTCATGCAACGCTAAAGAGATAAAACTAGTCTCAAAGAAAAGCACTCACACCTATGTTTTCGTGTGGAAGGATCAGAGACTTGTATCCCATCTTCTGGAGCAAAGCATCTGAATACTGCGAGAAGCTCGAACAGCACATCCAGCAGTCTGGAGTTCTCAGTGAACAAAGTTCAGCCGTCGTTGACATTACCGAGTGGAATCAGAGAGTGACCTTGGACACAATATGCTTAGCAGGCTTCGGTAGCGACCCGCAAACCATTCAACACCCCGACTCAGACTTCTACAAAAGCTATCGACTTGGTTTCATCCCCAGCAAAGGCGCAAGATTAGTCAGACTATTAGCCATAGTGTTGCCAGCATGACTACTTGACATCCTTCCCTTGCAAAGAGTGAAAGACATCCAGATCGCCGTCTCAGCCGTAAAGGCACATCTCAGACAAATTACTGTACCCCGACGAGAGGGCTTCGCGCGTGGCGAAGACAAAGGCCAAACCGACATGCTATCCCAAGCTCTACGATCTGCCACTTTCAACAAGACCGACGTCCTAGATCAAAGCATGACGCTCATCGCCGCAGGCCACGAAACCACGTCCTCCGCCCTCTCCTGGGCGACCTACATCCTCTCTCAGGACCCCACAGCACAATCCCGACTCCGTGCTGAGATCAGAGCAAACCTACCGTCACCTTCAAAGACTACCACAATGACGCCAGAGACACTGGACGCTCTATCTTACCTCCACGCGGTCTGCAACGAGGTGCTCCGCCTCTATAGCCCCATTCCTATGCTTCTTCGTTGTGCAGCAGCAAATACAACACTGCTGAACATCCCCATACCAAAAGGCACCCACATCCGCGCCAGCCCGTGGGCGACATCCAAATCGACGCATCTATGGGGCGACACCGCGCACGACTTTCTCCCGGAGCGATGGCTGGAAGGCGACAAAGCAAGCAAAGGGGGGGCAGACAGTCATTACAGCTACATGGCGTTCTCAGCCGGCGCAAGAAGTTGTATTGGGGCGAGCTTCGCGAGGGCGAGTTCAAGGCTTGTTTGGCGGCGTTGGTGGGGAGGTTCGAGACTGAGCTTGAGAGGGTGAGTTGCGGGCGGGGGTTGGAGGTTGAGCATGGGATTACTGCTAAGATTGGTGGGGGGTTGTTTGTGAGGCTTACGCCTGTGGAGGGTTGGTGAAATTGTTTGCGTAGTCTGGTTGGGGAGTTCAAAGTTCTTTGTTAGGTAGATAGACAATTATACTGTCGCATCTATGCTTTCTCACAGCATCTTTGTCGGCTCCTTTCGGTATTATATGATAGGTAGCTATGCGAGGCAATGGCATGCAATCTTATGATGGATCGCGAGTGAGCACAACGAAACGAGAAAAAGAGGTATTGATAAAGGAGATGGGGCGGACGAATATTTCGATCATTTTGATTGATCGTATCGGTTTGTCATTTCGAGGAGACGATTCCCTAGCAAAACACCGCTCCGACGTGGCCTGCACGAAGGCAGGCACAGCGAGGGAGACTTTTTTCTCTTTCCCATGTCATGAAATAAGGTATCTGAACTCCTTGCCCGTGATTTTTTGATCTTCCCAACTACCAGCAAGTCACCCTGATATATGGAGCCGTCACATTTAGTGAGCAGCGGTTCTGGAGCGAGCGATGACGTTGGTCATCTCCTCGACCTTGGCCTTGGCACGGCCGAAGGTACCGAGCTAGGAGAGAGGGTCAGCATTACGGTGGGAAGTCAGGGAGGAGGGATTTCACATACTCTCTTCTTTGCGAGCTTGCGGGCACGCTTGTCCTTGGAGTTGCGGAGCAATTCAATGACACGGCGCTCGTAAGGGGCGAGACTGTAATCAAAGAAATACTCGTCAGCTCGTGTTCTCATGAGACAGAACCTCCAATGTATTTGTGATAGTGGACGTGAGGGGCTAGCCGCAGGAGCAGCAAGTATGTTTGTATAACAGCCGAAGAGAATTGTTGAAAATCTCTTCCGATCAATTTCCAGCGATAACATGCTCTTGACTGGGCCGATGGGGATGGTGTGCAATCTTTGTGTCTTTCTCTTCTTCAATCGTCAACGTACCCAGAGACCTCCTTGACGACATCGCGGACGAAAGCGGTGCGCTTGGAGAGGTGGCCCTTGGTGCGGGAAACACGGGGCTTAGGCTGGCGAGGGGTGACCTTCTGTATAGAGCATCTTCAGTCAGCGAGTGTTCTTTGAGACAAATGTTGCGCACGCCAGGGACTGTCGTCGTCCAGCAATGTGTATTCTCCTCTTCTTCCTCGCCGTGGTCTCTAATCTTCACATCCATCGTCCAAAAACCGACAGCGCGCAACTAAAAAATCAGGGAGGATGAACGTACGTGGCCAGCGTTAAGGCCAACGGCAATGCCGCTCTTCTGCTTGACTTCCTTGGGCATTTTGACGGTGTTGCTGTGTTGGTTAGTCGACGTCGCACACTCGTAAAAGTCAAGACTTTCGCTTCTCCGAAAAGGTGTGTGACTTTGCCAGCCGCTAGTGGAACATCTTCGGGATCAGATTGATCGGGCTTATTAACATCCGACTCGTGCACGTGACCAAGTGAGTCAGCAAACCATGTTCCTGGTTATGGAGATGAATCAAGCAGAAGCCACAACGGTGAGGCGGTGCCAAGGGTTCACCAGCCGTCTTCCCTCATCATCGTTCATTAACAAGCCACGCAACAAGCCTTTACGCCTTTTGTAGATCGCACTACAAGTACATGTAGGAGACGGCTTTGTTCGAATAACGTCCTGCCGTCCTTGCAGGATTTGTATACCATGGCCATGCTCAGCATTCTTCAACAGATTCTTTCTCGATCAGTTTTGAAACACGGTATAATCGCACCCTGGTTTGGAGTGAGATTACAGTGTTGAGTTAACCTTTAGCCGTGTCCGCGGCCAACCGCTCAGATCTGGCGCCATGACGTATGGAGGGCAGCATTTCAGACTGAATTCTTGTCAGTCGTCACCACGAAACAAACTGACTCTACTCTGGGTAATAATATTACACTGCCTCGTCTGCTTGCGACACGACGCCTGTCCATTTCCCTATTGATAATCACCCTCCACTGCTCTTCCACCCATCCTCTACACGTCCGCCTTTCCGACCTCCTTTACCAGCTTGTGCGTGTCTCGTGCAACGCTGCAAAGCCAGGGACAGTCTCCACAACAACCTCCCGTGTTCACTACACAACGGGCGTCGAGGAAAAACTACAAGTGCAAACCTCAACTGCAAGCGATTTTGAGTCTGCTATAATCAATCATGTTGGGCATATCATACTGGGTCTTCCCGCTGTTTGCAGCATGTGTCTGGTTCGGTAAGTGGACAGTTGATGCAAGGCTGTGGTTCAACCATACTGACTCGCGCATCCAGCGACACTACTTGCCATGATGTTGGTTTGGGTGACAGACGGGGAACCACACTATTCTAGCATGAGCGCCAACCAGCACATTGCCTACATCTCCGACATTGGCGCCACTGGACTAAAGCCCCTCTTCATTGCCGGCTCTGCAGTGACAGTCGTCGTTTTCGATGCAGTATTCATCCTCGAGCGCTGGTTCAGACACCGCGGCCGCCTGGCGCACAACACCTCACGCACGCAAAAGGGCCTCTCGATCGGTGCCATTGTCTTCGCCATCATCGGTGCCCTGGGTCTCATATTCCTCACCATTTTCGACACTGTCCACTACCACCACGTCCACGATGCCATGCTCGTAATCTTTATTGCCGGTTACATCATCTCGGCCATCTTCATCTGCGCCGAGTATCAACGTCTTGGAATCCACTACCGCGAACACCGCATCCTGCGCTTGTCGTTCTGGATGAAGCTCGGCTTCATCATTGTTGAACTCGCCCTCGCCATCAGTAAGATCAACCCCCATATCTCAACTTCCAATCTGTCATACGCAGAACTAACAAACTCCTTTCAGCCTTTGGTGTCCTCTCCGACAAGGAAAAGTACAACCGAGCCGCCATCCTCGAATGGACAATCTCCCTCATCTACATCCTTTATGTCGCCTCCTTCGTCATGGACTTCCTGCCAGCAATTCACAGCAAGCACAACCGCTTCCCCTCCATCGAGATGGGACCCAACGACGTCAACGGGCCTTCTGTCACTGGTGGCCCTGTCTACGCCGAGACCAGCGAAATGGGCCACCATGGCGGCTACGGCGAGACCGACAGCTATGGCTCCAACCAGCCTATGCGCGAGGTCAACAATGTGGCGTATCCCCGCGAGCAGGTCCCTATTCCTGGCGAGAGGGATGTCGCTCCTAGCAGGAACTTCTAGACTTTTTTCCTTCTTCTTCCCATCGTTGCTTGTTGTTTCATCCGCGTAAACCGTGCTTTTGGTTGTGATTGCGCATGTACATAATTTCGCTGGCTGGTCGAGGGGACAAACGGAAAAAAGGGGAACGACGCGCATGAATTTTTTTTGGAAATGAGGATGTGGTAATAAATGTATGTTTTCGGGCATCATGGGTGGCGGTCTTCTTTCTTCTTCGCTTTGACTTCCTTCTTCGCGCCTTCTTCTTCTGCATAGGTGCTACTGTACTATACTACACTTTTTTACTACATTTACACTTATATGAACAAGAGAGAAATGAAATCATCATATTATATTCAAGCTGTGGCCCGTCAACACAATGTAAAAGCAGAGTTCCAAAATGATGCTGTCTATGCTTCTCATTCTTGTAAAGATAGTGCCTTCTGCTTTGGACTCCTACTACTACTTCTACTCTTAATCTGCCAGTACAGGATCTCGTGATTGTCTTGTGCTATTTCGTGGTCCATGATCTAGCGAGTCTTCCGAGTGTGACGAGGTCGAGAAGTAGCCTCTGTATGGTGGCTCGTGTTTGCATCCGTCCACTTTGGCAGTCCTTGTTGGATTTAGAAGGTCGTGTGAGACAAAGATGAAATGCCACTTTGAGAGTATGAAAAAGGGCTAGCTGATTGCGGCAGGGTCATATGGTAGCATGGGTTGTCCATCTTGACACTGTTGATCCAGAATCAAGCATAGTCAAGGTCCTTCCATTCCCGGCTAGACAGGTCGTGCACCCAGGTGACTCCCACGGCGCGAAAGGACGCCTTCAGCCTGTCCCTTTCTGCCTTGTTCTCGTCCGGCGTGTTGGCAGGACTTGATGGCAACACTTTCGCCCTTACGCGTTGGAGAAATGGAAGTGAAGTCGAGCATGAATTGGCCAGATCATGCAGCTGGTCAAGGTCCCACGCAGAACCCCAAAATAGGTCCAGTGACCGCAAGTTTGGAGGCAAGATACCATGTAGATTGGGCGGGCTGCATCCCTCGCCATCTCCGCCCTGCGTCTTGCGCGACCATCAGCAATCTGGGCCTAAGAGGGCTTCCTTTGAGAGTGTCAATGATCGGAGTGCCACAAACCCCTTGAGAGACCCTGTCGTTATGTCGCGCCGTAGCTTGTGTTCTGCATCTTCATAGTAGGCATATGTGTTTCTGAGAGGCGAAAATATCCTTGAGTTCCAGTCGAGCACTAGAAGAGAGCGCTCATGCTGTTTCAATGCTTCGGTAATCTTGCGCCAGGTGGGGGTAGCATTGGTAAATGGGCGATTAGGTCGGAGTCTAAATCGGCGGTTAAACAGAAGGTCCCTTTGTGGTAATGAGTAGTATCCGGAACATGGTGC
The DNA here is from genome assembly GCA_027943355.1 of Dothideomycetes sp. NU200. NCBI lineage: Eukaryota > Fungi > Ascomycota > Dothideomycetes > Dothideomycetes sp. NU200. The sequence goes on along the minus strand of BSCJ01000031.1, from coordinate 140,093 downwards.
GTCCTCGTACTCAAACAGTTCGAGTCTTGCGCAGCTTTGCACAAGTCTTTCCGATCTCTCGCACATCCATAATACACAGCTTGAGCTGGATGACACGAAGAGCTGAGTCTTGGAGGTGATGATTCTCAGACGTAGGGGGCCAAGCGGTTCAGCCACATATGTTCGACTTCTCGATAGACCGAATTTGCAATAACTCATGTAGGCGCAGGGAACATATCTGGGGCCGTGGGCAGGAGCCGTACATTTCAACTGACAGCGTGCTCAGGTTTGTGTGACTCTGTTGAAACACAATGAGAAGCTTAATTAAATTCAGAGATATGTCCCAGTCATTCGGTATAGCGTTTTCGTAGTTCCCTGGAAACTTTATCAATACTTCTGCAGGATTGATTAGAATGGCCAAAGCGAGGACTTGAACTTTTCACTCTTCCCATCAGCAAGTTATAAGCACGCTGTGGATCATATGTTTTCAAATAGGAAGTGACTTGAGGAAGGGTATCGATGATTCTCGCTTCGGTGGTTGGTACGTCGTGCTCCTCCAATGTCCACGGTGCGATTGCCAGAACCTTTACGAGCTTTGCCAGATCTGGACGCCGCATGACGGCCCGCAAGAATCGGGCTATGCACCTTGAGAAGCCATGGCCATTGTGCTTACTGATAGGACCCTCGAAGCGCTCTGGCGGGAAAATGCGTGGTATAGTAGTGGGGTTGCCAGCCGATTAAGGCGTTTATGGGTCCGGCAGATGGCTGCCATGGAAGTGATCCATTTGTAAGAATGATATCTGCGAGAGGTGATCTTGAAGTTGTCCATGATGACCGAAAGTAGCTCATCAGGAAGACTCGTCAAAGGAGTCGACAGCCGTCTAGCTGACGAGATATCACTATACGATCCCGTCGCTAAAACGAGACGAGTGAGTTCGGTGGAGGAACTCGACGGCCGTTCAGCTGACGAGGCATCTTTAGGGGAGTCCGTTGTTGGAACGGGAGGAGTGAGGTGAGGAGGCTCCCGGAACCAACTCCAGAACCAAGGTCATGAGTATGAAAGAAATGCCATTCTGCTGTGGACGGCGCGCAAATATTCAGCAAAAGGATTTTGATTAGGTAAGGTTGAAGGTGATACTGTGGACTAAAAGGGCCAAATAAATACTTGCTGCTGGCGGGACACGTGGTCGAATTCATCACAACTAGTACACGAGTGACGGCAAACCACTGTTCGATATTCGAGCATGGTAGTCTAGCAAATAAATCCCTCGCTAGTCTATGAAAAGCGGAAAAGTGAAATCAAGGTCGAAAGTAAAGAGCACAGAGGGTTCATGGAGATGTGGATGCCTGATTCTGGGCAAAATATTGGCACACACCACAATGCATATTTTACCTTGTGAAATGCACGACCCTGATGAGGTCACCATGCTCTATCGTAGGTAGCATACATATGCTGTTTTGGAAGAAGCTAGCACGTTCAGAGCCTTTGATCAATTTCGCATGCATCTTCGCTTCAGGCCTCATAATCAACCATGACTACATGGGATCGGACTAATTTTTCGTGGAAGCATATTATCGCATCTTATTTTTTGCTTGAATCTACCTCTGCAAGAAGCGCAACATGAGTATAGCATGTGGGATGAGATTGATGTTGCGTCCAAGAAGAAATTCAACTCTTGCTCCCTATCCTTGGCCTGGCTCTGGTCTGCTTGGAAGCCATTGAAAGTATTGCTAGATAACACAGCCAGTCCCATGATGTCTATCTTCTATAAAGGTAGCCGCTACGTAGTAGGTATTCTACTTCGTCTTATACTACACACCTCTCACGATACAGGCGGCAGAGCATCAATGCTATATCTATCGTTACAAGGATTGACCTCCACTGCGCATTATGAATGGTCTTCCACATTCGGACCTTCATATCTTGTTGTTTCTTCATCTCCTGATGATTCGTCTTCGAAGCCAAGAGTATCGTTCACTGGGAGCCAAAGAACCTCATCTATGACAAGATCGATCCCCTTGAGTCGGAACACATTGCAAATTCTGTTTACGCGATGTTGTAGCAGCATCCTCTTGTTCCCCTTATGCTCATCCAGATCGAAGCAATAAGGTTGTGACTCGAGGACAATCTGGCTCAAAGACGTCGGCATGGTGTGGGATTCGCCTGATTGAAGACATGTCGCAAGTGTGTCGAAGTGGGATATGACTTTTTGAGAGCAGTCTGTGACTGTCAAGATTTCAAGATTAGCTGGCAATATGACAGCGAGGGGTGGTCTCCCCTCAATTATTGGCAAACCGTCTCCGAGAGCTTGTCCGGGATATGCTTTGTGAGGAATGGCGAGGTGACGAAGAGCAATGAAGTGGTGCATTGAGCCTATGGTGTCTCTCCTGAGGTCTTTCCAATCAAGATTATCGCTTTGGAACGGATCAGATGTTCTGCTCAAGCGCAGAGTTCTGATACGGTCATGCAACGGCTCTAAAGCTCGCACGACTGAAGCCCAAGCGATTGGGTGTCGGTGCGTAAGCTGTGAGGGCCAAGTTCCCACTATTGGGGTGTTTGTGAATTGGATGTCCAGATGCTCAAGTTTTGGGCAACTCTTGAAGAGCGCGCTTAACGTGGACATTGACATCCTGCAGTATTCGAGCTTCAATGTATTGAGTCCGGCGATCGTGAAATCCTCCTTAGTCCCGCTCCAAAAATCAAAAGCACCAGACAAGTTGAGAACCTGTATAGGCACGAAAATTGGCAAGTCAGCTACCTCTGGTAGGTGAATCGTGAGCGGATCGTCCAGTTCCCATGTGTCGACAGAACGTAGTGAGAGGTGCGTCAATTTCGAGAAGGAATGCGCAACCCCACTGACGGCCCCTCTAGATGCACACAAGAAAGAAGACAGGAGATAAGAATACTTGTCATCTTCACCGCCTGAGTGATCAGCGAAATGAATGGACAATTCATGGACATCTTCCAGTAGGCACAGGACAAGCGCAGCTTCAGCTTCCATGTTTCCGGAAAGTAGATCACTTGACCAATCCTTGCCATTGACATCGGGACTGTACTTGATTAGGGTTGATGCGTAGAGATCGTGAACACCATCCTCCAGTTTCTCGTCTTTGGGTTGAGGACAGAGATGGCGAAGCCAGTCTCTCCTCACATGCCACTGTTCTATTCCAAGGACCTTAACCAGCTTTGCGAGGGCAGGACGTGAGATGATAGAGCGCAAAAAGAGCCTCAGAGGGGTGGCCCCTCGCAACGTCTTACCAGACGGTGCATAGAACTCCCTGTTGTCACCCACTAAAAATGAGTTGTACAAATGCGGTGTGGCAAGTAGGTTGAATAGCTTGCAGGTCCGGCATATTGCGGCAAGAAGGCGCTTCTGCTTCCGAAAATGGCGTACCAAATTGTCACTGCCATATCGAGTGAACAGGCCGTCGGCGATATCGACTGGCTTCACTTGCGTAAAGATGTGTGAGATCATTTCATTTGGCAATTTCAAGAACATGCTGTGTGGCGTGGCCAGCAAGGTGCTGACTTCATTGTTGCAATCCATCATGCGGTGAGTTGACATTTTGACTGCTGACTTGTCATTGGAGAAGATGCAAGTGAAGAAAAATGTTGCGTTATAAGACCGCTCCAGCAGCTGTAATTTAGGAAGGAGCAAAGCACAGGCCACCGTTGTGAAAGGTCAAGCACGAGTGAAGGATATGGCAAAGTAGGCATTGTACCTGAAGCGATGGAGGAGGGAATGTGCACAATAGAACAGGGATTTAATTTGGTCTGTGAGATGTACAAGTCCCATCAGTCTTACCTTTCACCTTCCTCCCACATCTTGGTATCATATAGCTCAGCTTTCCCAAGGGTTGAATTTCTTTTCCACAAGCATTCTTTTGATGCTGCGATCATATCTCCTTTGTTTATCGTCATCAAATCATAACACGCCCCTAACGCCATGCGTCGCCCAATGTGTGTTGAACAAGAATCGAGGCACTGCCTGCCGCGACCACCTCTATTTTGCGTGCAAGTGATTTACTTATGCGCTTAGTGGTGGAAGAGCCGGGTGTGCTGCTCGACAAAGGTGATGCCAAGCTTCTCAGCAGTGCTGAAGACAAAGCTGTCGTTTTGGCTGCCGGTCGGGGCGGCAATGTACTTGACACCTGAGCGGGCAGCGCGGAAGACGTTGTCGATGAAAGGGAAGAAGGCATCACTTGAGACGGCAACCTCGGTGAGCTTGCTCAGCCATTCTTGTCTCTCCTCGACAGTGAAAGTCTTGGGGACCTCCTCGAACTTGCTCTCAAAGTCAACCTTCTCGTCACCAGAGGTGGGCACATTACCGCCGCAGAGCAAATCGATTGCGTTGCTCTTGTCGGGACGCTTGGTGCCCTTCTTCCACTTGAGGCCAAGGGCACGCTCGTGGAAGCGCATGAACCAGTTGTCTGCCTTGTCACCGGCAAGACGAGTGCAGTGGATGCGGGATTGCTGACCAGCACCAAGACCAATGACTTGGCCATTGAGAGCGTAACAGACAGAGTTTGACTGGGTGTACTTGAGGGTAATGGTGGCAACGGTCATGTCACGGAGGGCAGACTCTGACAGAGGAGCAGAGTTCTTGGGGGTGATGATGGTGCCGAAGGTCTCCGAGGGAGTAATCTTGGCATCGTTGCGGTGCTGGGTCAGGTTGATGCCGTAGACAGTGCGCATCTCTTGAGCAGCGGGCTCATACTCGGGGTCCATCTGGAGGACGAGGTACTTGCCACCCTTCTTCTTGCTGAGGATCTCAAGAGCCTCCTTGGTGTAGGATGGAGCAATGACACCATCAGACACCTCACGGGAGATGATCTTGGCAGTGGGGACATCGACCTCGGCGGATAGGGCAATCATGTCACCGAAAGAGGACATGCGGTCGGCACCACGAGCTCTGGCGTAGGCCTGGGCAAGGGCAGAGGATTCGATACCCTCAATGTCGTCAACCATGTAGACCTTGCGCTCAACCTCGTTCAGGGGAACACCAATGGCAGCACCGGCAGGGGAGACGTGCTTGAAGCTGGCTGCGGCGGGGAAGCCGAGAGCCTGGTTCAGCTCCTTGACCAGAGGCCATGCGTTGAGGGCGTCAAGAAGGTTGACGAAGCCAGGGGAACCGCAGAGGACCTTGAAGGGCATCTTCTCGTCCTTCATAAAGGCAGCAGCGGGCTTCTGGTGGGGGTTGGTGCCGTAGCGGAGAGACATGTGCTGGACACCGTTGCCGGCGTACTTCTTGCGGAAGAAGTCGGAGATGGCGGCGTCGTAGTCGGCAGTGTGCTCAAAGGCCTTGAGGGCAAAGAGCTGGCGGCTGACATCGCTGACGTCTCCCTTCTCAACCTCGGAGAGGAAGTCGTGGTAGTCGGAGGGGTCGCTGAGGATGGTGACTCTGGAGTGGTTCTTTGCGGCGGCGCGGATGAGCGTGACACCACCAATGTCAATCTCCTCGACAGCCTCAGGGATGGTAACGTTGATCTTGGCGACCGTGTCCTTGAAAGGGTACAGGTTGCAGACGACGTAGTCGACCTTGTTGATGTTCTGCTCGGCGAGATCCTTCTCATCGGAAGCAAGATCGCGGGCCAGGATACCGGCGTGGACAGCAGGGTGGAGGGTCTTGACTCGGCCAGCGAGCATCTCAGGAGCCTTGGTGATTGCGGACACATCTCTGAGGATGGGGCATCAGCTTGCTGAGCGTACGTGTGTGATATCATGGAGGTGCGACAAGAGGTGTGCTCACTCGACGGGGAAGTTGGCCTCACGGATCATCTTGGCAGTACCGCCAGATGCGAGAAGGCGGACATTGTTCTTGATCAGGCCCTTGGCGAGGTCAAGCAGGCCGGTCTTGTCGTAGACCGACAGAATAGCTGTGCGAGGGCAGTTTGGTCAGCAACGGCAGGTCGAGGATTGGGCAATAAGCTCAATCGTCATTGGGGTAAATCTTACCGATCTTTTGGGGAGTGCTGGAGGCCATTATAGCAGACTATACACAGGCGCAGATAATGTCAAGAAAAGTAGAGTAGAATACGGACGGCACCGACCGAAATATGACACCAATGCTCGTGGAGAAAGAGCAGCAGCTGGAGGGGCATAAATATTTGCCAAATCTGATAACTGCGCCAAGTGGGTTACTGGCCAAAAGACCCCGCCACTAACCACACCTGCAACTAAAGTTTTTCCGACCTTGCGCCGGAGTCGGCCACATGTGCGCTGTGGTCCGTGCGGCTCAGACTCCCCCAGCCCTTCAAAACAGATTCTTCGCTGCCAACATTCTTCTTTCTTTCCTTAACAAATAACGCAAATTTTCACACTGACTAAAAGCATTTTCGTTGGAGACGCCTCTTCGTGAGGCTCCATGAGACCGAAAACCGTCATGTCTAGTGGAGACTAAATAGCAAAGGATTATGGGTGACGTCTCCTCCTAGCCTACTGGGCGCGTGGAAGGGAAGTCAATGATCTTCGGCACATCTCGACACAATCACTACCTCTTAATATGTTCATGAGGGGCGGTGTGGAAAGGCTGTAGTTGTCAATCGTGACTGGATGAGGAACTTCAACAATCCTCCTCTTTTTCGTGTCGTATCAAATACAATATATCGCAAGTGCGCATTACAGAATAGTCCAAATTTGATACCAAGGTTTGAATTGATTCTGAGCTCCTCTATCATCGTGTTCTCCATTCCGTCCGACATTTTGCTTTATCCATTGTTCAATATAAAGTGATGACTTGCGGTCCGCAGCTGAATAGTCTTCTTCCCTTGCCTCAAATCCCCCTTCACCCTGCCGTCGTCTGCTTCCCGTAGCTCATCTGATGCTTGCTCGGGCATCGAAGTCGCCGGTGCTGCTGATACTGCTGTTCGTCATGGTCGCCCCGTCAGTCTGAGAGGTTAATGGTGTGTTCCGTATCGCCTCCTCTTTCTTTCTTCTTTCTTCTGCTGTGTTCCGCATCTACCAGAAGATATTTCCCCGTCGGTCCTGGATCTCTGATCCAGTAAACTTCAACAGACTCATGTACGCTTGTTCCAAAGTCTGGCATTCTTCGCTGAAGAGCAAAAGCTTGGTCTTGTCTTCATTGACGCTACCTTCAAGGGGAGCTGATCCACAAAGCTCGGCTCTGTACATGCTGTTCTCAAAGTCGAAAGTGACGAGGATTCGGAGGTCCGTCCATGCTTGGTGGATCTCCTTTGCGTTTGCTGTATATATCGTTAGATGTTCTGGGCGGATCAAGCATTCCATACTGCAACATGCAAAAAGTGTGCAGACTTGACGGAGTAAGGTAGTGCGAGTGAAGGCTCGGTGTACTTATTCAAGGCTTACCAAGGATTTGTTCTCGAACGACGGCGAGATTGCACATGTTGAACGAGAAAGTGCGGCTTGAGACTGGGTGATATGGTCTTGGAGAGGATGGCCGTACCAAAAGCTGATAAGGAGAGGAAGAGAGATAGCATAGGCGTGGAATGGAACTCATTTATATCTCGCCAACACTCTTGTGCCTCAAGTGAAGAAGTGTTTCAGGCAACCTGAGTGTTGCAGTGCTTTGCGGATGCAAGGCTTGACATTGGATTTCTTTTTTTGGGGTCCATATTCCCTGGTAGCCTCTTACCATCATGGCAGAGGACTGCCTAGACAGGGAAGACTCAGTGTCGTTCACTTGACTATCTCTGCGACATAGGATATGGTCCCAATTGGGGGCCTTGCGAGCAAAGGTCCTCACAAAGTGCATGAACAGTGGCATGAACCCTGTGATCTGCGTCTTGTTATCTACTACAACTCATCAGAATTGTGCCTTCCCATGCCGTCACGTTCCGCGCCTTCCTCTCATCTCGCCAAAAAGGTCGATGCTCAAACGTGGTTGCTGGTTATCTTGCTCATTCTCGACCTTTCATTTCCAATCTTGTCCACCTCACACTACCGTTGGTCCACCTTTCGAAATTCGGTCTACTCGTCACGGAACAACAATCTCTCCGATCAAGTGTAAGTAGGAAGCTCTGATGTTGTCCGATCACTTCCGCGAGACCTGATACCTATGACAGAATCACACTCTTGCAAATCCAAGGTCTATACCGTAGACCCAACAACTCCAGCTCCACTAAACATGTCAACCCTTTCCGCTCTCCGTGAACAGATCATGGGTGCGTCACCTCGCCGGCCTCCCGCCCTCTCATCATCTCTTTGCCAAAGACTAATAATCCAACTCAGCAAACGCAATCTTCCTGCACCCCTCAACCCCAAATCTCCAAATCATCATCTCCCTCGCCACCGACGACGATCACCACAGCCGTCACCACAACTCTCCTCCAACCACCATCCTCCCTCAGCAAAATTTCCGCTACGAGCCCAAGATCCCCGGCTATTACGCCGATGTCATCTCAGGACCTACCATCCGTTCCTTTGATGGTGCTGCTGACGACAACGGCAATGGCGGTGCGGCCATTGTGATGGCCAGAGGTGGTGCAGGTGGAGATCTGGAAAAGGCGTACATGAGTCTGCTGGATGTGCTTGCGCTGAAGGTCATGGGAAGGAAGGAGGCGGGCTTGACCAAGGATGTGGAGTGATGACTTACTGGCACTCGGCTACAGAGAATATGGTCTGGTGGGTTTGTGAGAGTATTGTGAAATGTTTCTTCAGGTTCTTTCGTTCCTTGGGACGACAGAATGACCAAGTGTGGAGGCGAGGGACGCGTTATGGTGATTGGAAGTGGCAAAGCTAATTGAAGAAGACCTCCTGAAGATTGGAACTCCCTTTTAGCGGCGCATAAGAGACAGCTTTGATGGTAGAGACTCATGATGCATAATATTCCATATCATATTCTAATGATGCCAGAGATAGTAGTAAGGGAGTAAACGGGTGTACTACTTCCTACCAAAACCCAACATCTTCTTCATCCTAGCCTCGACATCCGCCTTGCTACCCAGATTCTTCTTCTTGGCGTCCGCCTTCTTCTCGTCCTGCGTCTTGGTCTTCTGCACAGCAGGCTCATCTAGCTCAGCAGCAACAGGCTCCGGAATGGACATCTCAGTAGCCTGAGCCCTAAACTCCTCATTGAGTACTGGTTCCTTTCTATCGGCAGCATCCACACTGTCGTGCCAGAGCATAGTGACGAGCACTTTCCCCACGAAACCCAGATCCGTTATGAGTCTTGCATTGCTAGCCGGATCAAGAGTCTCCATCTTGATGTTGTTGCCCTGGTACTTCAACTCGAAGCGTCGCTCGGGCTTGTTCATCATGGTCTTGATTTTGGCGTACAAGTCCGCGACTGTGTCTTGGTTCGTGTAGTCTGCTTCCACGACCATGGTGTCTGGGAAGCGAACGCGAATGGTGACGGATTTGATGCTGGCTAGGGTTTGCTTCTTGGTGGATGCGGCGGATTCGAGCTCGCGGTCGGATTGGAGACGTTTGTTTTGGGCGAGGCGGTTAAGGACTGCTTGGTGGGCATGGGCGTGTTCGATGCTAGGGGAGAAGTCGGAAGGGTTGTAGGATTGGAGAGCGGCGTGGGGGGTATTACCGCTTGGGGCGGAGTAGACTTTTATTTTTGGTTGTTGTGGTTGAGTGGTAGATGAAGTGGCGGTCGGTTCGGTGGTGGGGCCTGAGGATGAGGGGCCGTCTTTTTGGAGAGAGGGGGATTGGCTCTCTGTGGAAGGCGGTGCGGTGATGGACGATGATGCGAGGACGTCGTCAGCAGATGTTTGGACAGGAAACTCGTCGGCAGGAGGTGCTGGTGTCATGACGACGTCTTCCGATGGCTCTGGTCCGGCCTGGCCTTCTTGTGGGATGGCAGCATTGTCTGCTGATGCGTCAGGAACTGAGGTCATTTCCACATCGGCGTGTGCACCACTGGATGCAGCGTTTGCTTGTTGGGATGAAGCAGTGGCGGGTAGTATGGAATTGAAGAAGTTTGAGATTTGGGCCATGGCCTCATCCATGGGAGTGCCATCTTGCTTGAATGACAGGCGAAGTAGCACACTACCACTGTTGTATCCCAGTTGAGCCAACGTCTTTTGCAGGTCGGTAAAGGAGCTGAGCTCACGGCCCATGATGTTCAAGCATGGCTGCTCATAGTTCAGACGACCAGCACCAGAGTCGGTACTGGGGACACCTCTTTGGGTTAGGTTGAGCTTCGGTCGTGATGACGAGGCACCAGCGACACCCTCTTCGAACTTGCGCAATACCAGCCATAGTGAGGTGTTGCTTGGGAATTTATCTTGTATACGGACATTGTTCTCCGAAGCGGGGAGGTTGAGGGCGACATTCACGACAGAGGGCGAGCGTGATGCCTGTGTGAGTTGGAGCTTTGCGCCAGGCGAGAGACCCGAGAGGCGATATGTCAGGGAGAGATCGAGCTGCTTTTGCTTGTCTGTTCTGTAGTGGAGAGATCAGTACGAGTAGGAAACAGGCAGACAAGTGATTTACTTTAATGTGTACTGATCGGGGTCGATCTTCAGCTTGCCACATGCTTCTTCCAGCACATCGCGGAGATAGGTGTTGGGTTGCACCTTGATCTGGGTGCGACGAAAGGAAGAGTCGACGACAAAGACGTTGGATGCCATGCTGGGGAGATGGACTATGAGAAGAGGAGGAGAGATGGGAATTATATGGAAGTAGAGGGAAAGAGAAGATGGAAGATCAAGGATTATTGTTGTTTGGCGGCGTCGTCCTTAGCACACGTAGATAATGCCACAGTCGCTCACCAAACCAGAAGAACAAAGGAGTACACCAAGCGTAACTCAGTCCGAGAACAATAACTCGTTCACTGCGAGAAAGCGCCAGACCGTGCAGGTTGTTTACAGACATTATCGTCGTCGTGTGTCTTGGTCAGTGGATGGGGAATGTTGATGACTGATGATCTCAACCCCGCCATCCATGTCAGGCAAGCTCCCATTGTGTGGCGGTGACGTTTGCTGTATACAACAACTACACAACACTTTGTGCTCATTTCCATCCATTTCCATCAGACATACCACAACAACCTCTCATCATGTCTCAAATCGTACACATTGAGTCGCCCGCTCAATTCTCACAGCTTCTCAACTCTTCTCGAATAGTCGTCACTGATTGTGAGTATCATCAACATCTTTTTACACCCCACTGCTCACCCCACTCTATCTCTCTCTCTCCACCACCGGCTAACACTTCATGATGTTTAGTCTACGCAGACTGGTGTGGACCATGCAAAGCAATCGCCCCCTACTACGAGAAACTCTCCACCGAGCTGTCCCGCCCGGGTCAAATCACCTTTACAAAAGTAAACACTGACAACCAACGCGACATTGCGCAAACATACAACATCACCGCCATGCCCACCTTTATGATCTTCAAGTCCGGCCGTGAGACAAAGCGCATCAAGGGTGCAGACCCCAAGGCTCTCGACGCCGCCATCAAGTCTTTGGCTGAGGAAGCTGCTTCATCATCGTCATCTGGAGCCGCATCATCATCCGCCGCAGCAGGAGCTGGAGGAAACTGGATTGGCGCAAGTCTGCCCAAGGGATACACAGACATCACAGAAAACGTCGATCTGCTCAACCTCGACTTTCTTAACGTTTCTTCCGACGCAGGCGGTGCCAGATCCGTCTTCACCGCAGCTGCCCCCTCTGCACTCAGCAAGGCCAAGGCAACAAACTCCAAAGACAAAGACTGGATCGAATCGGACACGGATGAGCAGCTCATGCTATATATCCCCTTCCAGGCGACACTCAAGCTTCACACTCTGCACATCACCTCCATTCCCTCACCAACCGCCGACGACGAGGAAGTCACCCGTCCTGCCTCCATACGCCTCTACACCAACAAGTCAAATGTTCTCTCTTTTGACGAGGCTGAGAGTGTTCCCGCCACTCAGGTCATCGACCTCAAACCTTCCGACTGGGATCCCAAGACTCACACTGCCAAGCTGGAACTGCGCTTCGTCAAGTTCCAAAACTGCACTTCCGTCGTTGTCTTTGTCCAGAGTGGCGAGGACGAGAGTGCTGAGAAGGTCAGAGTGGACAGAATCAAGCTTATCGGCGAGACGGGTGAGAAGAGGAAGATGGGCGCTTTGGAGAAGATTGGCGATGAGCAGGGCGAGTAGACTGTTGCCATTTGCCCACTATACCCTGCCCAAGGAAGACAAAAGCGCTTGGATGACATTATCTGAACAAGTCGATGAGAAGGCGGAAGCGCATCATCCTAGTAGTGCAATTGCTGTCCACTCTTCTCCTGCTGTGGTAGGATTCACATCATCCCACTTGGGAGAAGAGCTTCTGACAAGCCTACCTATGACTCACAAGCGGCGATATTCCCACTACACGACGACTGAAGCACAAAATTACATGATGTTTGATGAGTCAAAAATGCCACAATCATATAGATTCGAGAATGTGGAAGTTTAACGGTCATCTGTCGGCCTCACTTTCATGATATTATGCTTGCTTTGGTGGGAAGTTTCGCAATGCACGAAAAGAAATACATCGTTGGTAGAACAATGACCGCTCATTGACTTACAGTAAGCAGAAACTTATTGTAAAATGTATTCCCTCACAATACCTTGTTGCTTTTCACCACATCACTTCGTGCGACAATTCCACCTCGTCTCCTTCTTCCTCTTCCCTGATTCCATCGACTTGTGATCATCTATCAAACTGTTGTTCAATTTCATCTTCCGATCGTATAGCGGCACCACATCTTCCTTCTTTCATCAAAATGGTCAACTCAGACAAGGGTGGCTCCATCGCCTTGAAACATATCAGCCCCAACGAGCCAGAGCCAATTACGACCACCCTCCAGCATCTCCGAGCAAACCAAGATTTATGGTACAGAGTAAGCCCTCTTCTCCCCTCACATACACTCCCCTTTCCTCTTGCATCACATATCAGAAAAGCTGACATTCTCCAAACAGATCAAAGTCCTCCTCCACGATCTGCACAACATATCTGCCCCCGACGGCACCGCTCGCCACCGTATCGACCTCACAACAGATGCACTCTACATCAGCGCCCCCTATTTCACTCCAGAGGAAAGCGTGCTGATCAAGGGGGCGATAGTCTCTCCACCAGTCTTGAATACGATGCCCGAGTTTGAGACACTAACTCTGGTTGACAAAGACGATGATATTGATTCTGCCGCTGACAAGTCTAGGAAAGGCTCAAGAAACGAAGAGTCGACTATGACGGTAGAAACAGCAATAACATCTTTCCTCGAGAAGTTCTTCGAGAAACGCAAGGCCAGTGGGGATGCGCGACCATGTGGCCCGCACGATATGGGATCCGTGTATAGAGGTGTGTTTGGCATCACAAAAGAGGAGTTGGTAGAGGAGAAATTTCTGGGACGGTTGAGGAGGGCTGGGCTTGGATATGGCAAGATCGAGGGCAAAGATGACCTCGAGGGTGAGAGCAAGGGCGAGGGCAAAGGAACGGCAAAGGGGAAGCGGAAGAAAGGTGGAAAGGCCAGATGAATGCACAAAACACTTAGGAACTGGATGCGCTGAGTCGTCGTCGTCAGTATCAAACTCGAGTAATCCCCCCCCCCACCAAACAGAAACGCGAGGGAGAAAAGTTCCTCTCAGACTCTTGATCTCAATCATCTTTGTGTTGAGACTTGTGCTACGCGATGGGGGCCTCGGTAGAGATACAAGCAAGAAGTGGTCTATCGTGCACATACGCTACTGATAGTGCTACTGCACAGAAATATGAACCGACCATCAAGATGAAATGCACGGTGCGACGCAAAAGACTAGCAAGACCTTTGTCGGGTTGAGGTTTAGGAACGAAATTCAATGCAATAGGCAGAGTATGGAGAGCGAGAAAATGTGTCACTTCTCCGACTGACGAGGCTGATGGTAAACCACTTCGGCATGGAAATGGGTGGCTGGAGTATGGTTGTGACTGCTGAAATACCTGTTGGATCCTTTACGCATGTGGAGTCTATCTTGTATTCGGCGGCGAGGGAGGAAAGATATGGGATACCTTCACTAACCATGAAGGTCAGATCGGGCTGAAAAAAGGTGAGGTATGCTAGGAGTGCGGGTAATAGATGGTGAATATGGTCGAAAGGGCAGTTCTAATGCTAATTGCGAGGTATACAGCATATTCAAGGGCCAGATTGTTGTGATGGTCTCCCTGTCTTGCTGTTGTAGTCTCTTCGATCTCGCCGCCTGACGACTTCACTATCTCGCCCTGTTGATATAGCTCAAGTAGGAAAGAACGACTAGAGAGTAGTACTTAGATGGTGCAGACTTGAATATCTTTTGCTTTTAACATGAAGCTTAGCGACATGCACTTACTCTATGTCTCTGCCTTGCTGTCCTACTGTCTCATAGGCTTAATACTCTCATATCCTACTGTCTCCCTATCTTACTGACTTTCTGTCTTATCCCCTTTCTATCTTACTGTTTGATCTTGCTATCCTACTATCCTACGAACCCACCATCTTGCTAGCTTACAGTCCTGCCGTCTCACTGTCTTACCATCTACCACTCTTGCGATCTTGCAATCTCACCGTCCGCTACTTTCTCGGTCTCAGCTTGGCCGCTCCTAACTCGGTGTATATATTTGACGAGGTCATTCTCGGTGAGATCGTCCTCAACGAAGCCAACAGCAGACCGCCGTAGACTCATCGTCGCTCGCGCCTTTTCGCCCCAATATCCAGCCGTCACCAAATCTTCCGACCGAGGTTGTTGTTCCCTCGCATTCGCGATCTCTCTCCCTTACTCACGCTCTCCTCATCAAGATGATCCAGCCACAGGTGGACGTGCTCTATCAAACGTCCACAATCTAGCCCTCCAATCTCCCTCAGCTCTCCTCGTCGTCCAGCCCGGTCTCTAGCTCGCGATCCGAGACCTGGCCATCGTTAGATAGACGTTGACAGACTTGACCCGTGTACGCTCAAATTGGAAACTACACACGGTTCATCATCATTGACCATCTTCCTGAAGCCCACAGATGTGCCTCAAACTGTCCGAGCAGGCGGGGGCGGCGGTCGCGGCGGCTGGCGTCTGTCTGTTCATGCACGATGCTCACTGATTTCCCGTAGCAAAGAACTATACGCCGAAAAGGTCCGATCGGAGGCCCTCCGCATCCTGCCAAAAGTGGGTTGCAGCGTGCCACGGCATCTTGGGTGCCTTCGTTCTTTGGTTTTGGTGGTCCTTCTCCCGCGTTGTGCATATGCACGTCTTCTGTCAACAGAGCCTGTTGACGAGAGCTTAATGGAGGGGGAAACGCCGGGCTGGCTGGGGCAAAAGCCACCACAACACACTACGGTCTACGTCTTTGTATTTTCGCTTTCCTGTATCTCCGATAATACGCGATCCTGTTTGGGGCAGATGGGGAAAAAGTGACATCCGGTTGTAACGGGAAATCTAGAATTCGCCAAATCGGATGATGATGATGATGATGAGATAGGTACCTGAGAGAGAGGTACCTGATTAACCCTCTCTGTGGGTTTTGGCTTTTGGTTCGGAACTTCATGCAGGTGCGGGCAGAATGACCAAAAAAAGCCCTAGTCTCGACTGCGCCTTCTTCTTTTTGCTTGATGTTGCTTGCACAATTGCGTTCTCCCCCAGGAAAAAGAAAGGAAGAACCAGGGATGTTGGCAATGACGCCGAAATAGGTCAGGAATGCGATCTGTAGGAGTGCTCGTTGCATCTTATCGGTCCTTCGGATGGCGTATCCGCATGTGCAGTATGCAGTGTGCAGTGTGCATATGTATAGAAAACGATAGAAAAGAAAGCAGCGGCGTTCATCTTAGCACGTGATGGCGTGTTTGATGTATTTGTATTTCATCGATAGTCCACATAAAATAGGACAAGGATTGTAAGGACGATAGCCGGGACTTGGAATCCCACTAGCATACACGCAGTAGTGATCTAAAAACAAGACGGCTTGTTTTTGTCACATGTGAAAATGATGGAAATTATACGGAAGTGAGTGAAAAGTGTAATACGAAAGTGTAGATGATAGTGGTGACGCCTTGCAGCACACAACGAAACACGCTGCGAAACTTACACTGTCCTATCGTACTGTTACTGTGTTACCCCACCCTGTGATAAAGAAAGCTGAAACGTGACAAAAGAGAAGTATGACGGTGAAAGGCGCAGGGCAAGCCCTAAGACCAACCCTGCAATTACAGAGAGCGGAATATTGTGGAGGTACAGGTACAGTACATGCGGGTAAAAGTAGCATAGTAGCAGTGACTACCTGAGACACGCGCCTGCAAGGTAAAGCAACATTCTGTAACATAGTCTAGTAGGGGTTGGTAGTGTAGAAGCAAAGGCTCATCTTCGAAGATTTGCAAAGGATAGACAGATAGACAGGCACATGCATGCAACGCAGACCTACTACCTTGGCTTCTTTGCCATGTTCAATTTGCCTACATGTTCGATCTTGTTCACTGAAGGTTGAAAAAAGGGCCAAGGCCGACGATTAACCAAGTTGAAATAATCAGCTTTTGTGGCGTTCTTACCCGCGAATTATTTCGTGGTTATCTTAAGCGCGTGCTTCTTCCCTCAGAAGACGCGCGTTACGTGCGATTGGACCAAGAAGGATAGGCAAGGAAAAGAGAAGCATGTGGCTTTAAAAGATAAGAAACACGAAACAAACACGCCAGTCGTTATATGGTATGTGGTGGTGATGATGGTGCGCCAAAATGCAGTATCTCGATAATTCGTAAATAGGCGTACTGTACTAGCTGGCTAGGCGGCAAAACGGAGCGTACCAATCGCAACAGGACGATTACAGATCTCTCACTGAACGAGTGCTCGGTACCTGACATGACATGAAATACTTCCTCCCGTGGGTGGATCTGGCGGGCAGTCGGGCCCGAGGACAGAAAGAGGTACATAGAGTAAAATAGAACAAGGGAAAAAAAAGGGCAAATGCGATCGGTTAGTGCGTACAGATACCCGCCTCGCCGCGTTCCGCCTCCACCGTCCATATCCGATTGCGCGAAAGAAGAACAGCGCTGCGCCGGGCTGGGCTGGCTTTAGCTAGTAGCTAGGTTGGTGTGTCTGTCCAGCCGCACACTACATCTTCTTCCGGCAAAATTCGCATAAGCAGGGCGAGATATCGCTTAGATTGTATAGATATATCTCTAGAGCGACTATTGACTCTGCAAGGGGTGGATTATGAGCAGGGGCACAAAACAGCCGAGGCAGATTTTCGATAATGCTAGATTGAGCGCAAAGGAAGTATAGTAGCAGTAGTGAGTAGTAGTCAGAGCACGAATCGACGCCAAAAGCTCAAGGACTGGACGCCAGATGGTCTGTGATGGACACTATTCGCCTTTACCGATGCTAACCCGATGGCATTTCTTCCATTTCGGACCCCAAATTTATCTTATCCCTACCGGCAGTTGTTCGATATGCGAGTCGGTATGCTGTGGTATACTTTTCCGACCCGGGCTCATGGGATAATGAATCATGATTTTTCGCGATCAGTAGGCGGGAAGAGGTGAAAGCTAGGGTGGAGGTTAGGGCCGTGAACTTGACTACCGACGGGTATTTCTGGGGGAGGATCTTGATTGACTTGGATGTCGTGGTCGGGTATGCGAGATCTTCTCGGTACTTGGTGCGATGTAGTGCCAGAGTGTTCGGACGTGCTTGGCTGCCATGCATATGAGGTCTGTCTTTCCGATCCGTTATTGGATTTGATGTCGTGGTAGAACTACGGCCATACAAGGATTCACGGCGTCGGTTGGATTGGTATACTTCGGGCCTTGGAGGCGTCTGACTCTGGACGACTCGTATGACTACGGCGCATGGAGCTGTTGGAGGAAGCTGAATGGGTGGTCGGGTACGGCGTATGGAGATGATGTGTATTGTCTACATTTTGTCTGTCCTTGGTATGATGGCCGATCCGGCGAGCACGCAGGCGTCGTCATGCTCGAGATTCTCGCGGGTGCGTTGATAGACCTGACTGAGCATGACTGGTGTACTGTCCGCACGACACCCGATGAAAGTCACGAGTCGTTCTTCATTGCCCTTGACGGTTCGCATTGTCTTACTAGCAGAAGGTACTCGCTACATTCTTTCCGCTGCTGATCTGCCAGAGAGCACTCTAGACACTTGTATAATGTCTTTCTCTGGTATCAGAAGCGTTACGTAGTAAGTGTCCTCCGGAGTGCATGACTTCATTCTCTGTCGCCACGCACTTCCTCATGGCTATGTCTACCGCATGAGCCAACTTTTGCCACGGACTACCAGGTTGAAATGTCACAGCTGACGGCTTTTCGTAGAATACTGCTCGGTTGTATGGCGTCGCTGCCCATGTTGAGCTAATGGTCATCATCCGCCCAGGCCAATTGAGGCTTCGCGATTCAGCGGACAACTGCTCGTCGGAATGCGATTGCCAATGTGTCTATCCTCGCAAAGCCTGCTTCTCTGACTCGAATGCCGTGATGTCCCTATTGAGGCATAAATGGTAAAGTCGAGGATGTCGATGGCTGACTCTCCGTAGATCTGTCCGTCCCGGCAGATCACAATATCCGAAGAAGACGCATGCCCAATGATCACCGTGACAAGAACGAAGACAAGAGTCGTTATCGGTGTGAATCATGCTATCATGCTTTCCATATTTCCGTGCTCATATATCTTATCTCGCGGAGTGGATGGGAAGGAAAGAGAGAAGTAATGCAAATTTACGATACTTGCCATGTTATTCCTCCTACCAATGGTAGTTCCAAGCAGATGCTGATCATTTTCGAGAGTCAAGATTTACGATAGCATCTTGATGCCTCAGCCCCGAACATTTGGTTCTGGATGTTGCAGAGGATATGCGAGGTTGGTGTGAGCCCTTTGCCTGACGCGTCTTGTTGGAAGTACTAGGGAGACTTCACAGCCGCTGGTACATGGTGTTCACCACGGGCTCGCAGACTCGAACCTATCATCGTCGAGTGGACGTATCTTCCGTGGAGTCTACTTCTCGAGTGCTCATCCATATCCAAGTCGACCGGCCGAGCGGAGGATCGCCGTCTCTGTTGCATGACAATGGAACATGTGAATATGTTGGTACGCTTTTTAGTTTGTATTAGCGAACTGGTGGTAGGATAGACGACTGGTCTGATTAGTGCGGGCGAAGACTCCGCGCGCATATCCAAAACAGCACGCTCGCATGAATCGATGGTAGATCTTTCTGCAGCAACGAACCTTTGCTGGGTTGCGCAAACATTAATCATGGTATACCTAGTCAAAGAAGCTTCATGGATAGGTGAGCCGAAAATGGAATGTTTCTTGCAGATCATTCGCCACAGACTGTCAAGTCGAAAGAGTCAGCACGCTGCGAAGGTAGCAACAACCATAGTCAGGTTGCATCGGTTCTCTGCTAGGGGTCATGAGTCCATGTTGAAAATCGTCGAAGAAGTATCCCGTTCGTTGCGGGCCGTCCTCCGGTGAAAGAATCATAGACTTGCCCTGTAGCGGATCGTATCTTGTAAGAGTGGAGGCAGCTTGCATTAGCCAGGCACAGGCACCAAGGAATTTGTGGGCCTTTCACGACGGAATTGGCAGATGGCAGGGTCCAAAAAGGGAAGGGGTC
Organism: Dothideomycetes sp. NU200; assembly: GCA_027943355.1. NCBI lineage: Eukaryota > Fungi > Ascomycota > Dothideomycetes > Dothideomycetes sp. NU200. The sequence goes on along the minus strand of BSCJ01000031.1, from coordinate 120,605 downwards.
TTTTACAAGCATTTGGTACCTTAGTCTTCATGCACGACCGCTGAAGAGGATTGTCAGATTCTTCGAGTCGAAACGCGTGCTTGATACGACTTACGACGTGATGTTGTCCTCACCACTTTCTTCCGCCTTTACGAGCAACAAAGTTTCGTACCCTGACAAACATGCTCAAAGTCGCGATGTTGCCGTCGCCATGTCGGATACCTTGGCCTCGAGAATAAGAATGCTCTTAATCTGGTGGCAGGTTCGCGCATGCAAAATGATGCAATGCAATCTATTAAGCTGGATGCAGGTGTAATGCATTGTGAATCTTCCTTGCTACCTTATGGTTAATTGGAATACGCTGCATTAGCCACGACCACCGTCCACTCCTAACCAGATTTCTATTCGTGACAATTCATGTTACCCCGAAAATCCTGCGAGTCTGCAGATCATGCAGATAGTGCGTGGAGACTTATCGTGATAGATCAAGCGCTTCCCGTCCGTTGTGGGGTTCCTCAATAGCTCATTATCATCCAGCTAATGCGTCTCGGGAGAGCTATAACCAGGGATACATAGACGGGTCGTGTATTTGTGGGATCTCGTGTATTGTGGGATCATATCGCGCAACGATGAGACATCGTGCATGAGAAGCTTATAATATGTAGGTCGATTTCTAGCACCACTACATTGATGGTGGTGTGGGTATTATTTGATCGCGCACCGGTGCATGGTAGCACTGGAAATGACTTTGAGACTTGGACCCTGCACACAACCCGTTGTCAATAGGATGAATACATTCATGTGGAGTCTCCAACAAGTCTGTTATATGGACTGTGGCTTTGTAGAAACAGAAGAGGAAGTTGTCAAGAAAGTAGTGTCCGACTTTGCCGTCTTGTGTGCAACATGTTCCTGACTAGGCGTGAGCTTAAGCGCAACGGTAATGTCGCAAATGTCTAAGGATATAGATCAATAACCACGCGCTTGTACGCTCAGAGATACTGCACGACGATCATCGTTCGTGCCTGGAAAATAAGCTGAGACATGGAGATAGGGCGGATTTGATATGTACGGGCACGCCGGGAATGTGGATATTGTTACCGTGATGATAGAGCCGGGCAAGCTCTCTGTACGAGTTGAAAGCCGCCGAGCAGGTGTTGAGGTTCGGCTACCATAGGACAAGTCAGCACAGTCTCAAGGGCTGATTTGGCGATCGTATAGATTGTGCTAGGAAATTCAACCATCCCTGCGCATTATCTTGGTCCGTATGCATGTGTAAGGCCAAGCTCGCGTTGCTGATCAGAAGAAGCTTCTTTCCGCTGTTAGAGTCAAATGTTTCTTGGCAGGCGAGATGCTCGCACGACTGTTGAGCAAGTCTGTTGTGCTGTTCACACGTTACATGGGGATGGATCTGTCATGAGACATCTCCATGTGATGCTGATGGATCATTCCTACGCACCGGAGCTGCATCCGCTCGCAGCATATCGGTAAAGTAATGAGTACCATGCCCGCGGGGCCGTACCCTCCCCACCACAATCCTCCACGTTGACACTATTAGATGTCCACTGCGGAGCAACTCAAGTGACATCCACATGGAACAGTCTGCGACAATCACTCGGGACGAATGCGTCGGACAAATGTGTCTCATGCAAGTAATTCCCTCGATTGCGCTCGAGCAGATCACGCAACATATGCGCCAAACTGTTACAAGCTCGGTATTGCGAAAGAGTGCAACAAGTTTGGGCAATGCGAGTACGTACCAGTCACGGTCCGAAAACAGCAAACAGCAGTAGAGACAAGCAACATCAATCATACACCGAGGATCTCCTTCGAGCCTCGATGGTGATCAGGCCGACGGCCAGGCCGCACAAGCGATACTTTTCCCCCGTTCTAATGGGCTTATCTTGAGCAAATCGCCCATGGACTTCTACTTTCCCGTGGCGGGCCAGACTTGCACGTGGAGGCGAATTGCATTCACGAACAACGGCAATGGCTTTCAACGCCAAGCCGGTGCAGGAGGGTGTATCTTTCGAATACGCCAGTGGGATAATGTCAAATCCCAGTCCATTGGGATCCAGTTCGTGCAGATCGACTTATGCACGACTTCTGTCGCCTACGCGCGCCGCTCATGTACGTGATATGGGGCGGCCGTTGGGGCTAGCCGTTACGAGCGTTAAGGGCAGTGGAGAAGCAAGCATTCATCGACAGCGTATGGAAAAGGCACGTCGTGCCGCTCACATGATTTGGCGTCCATGGCGTGGTGGTCGCCCGTTTTCAGCAGTGACCAAAAACGGAATTTTGCAAACTTCCAAAGGCGTTTAGTCCATGGTGGACGTGTTGTTTACGATCGAATATTGACCCTTTTACCAACCTAAGCTCCTGATGATCTTCTTCATCCGATGCAAAAGCTGCTTGTCCAGAACAAGTCCCGCTCAGCCCGCACCTTGATCGATCTGGCGCTAAGTCTATCTTTGCCTTTGCTCGCATGGACAGCCTTGGAGCAGACCATTGTTCGTTATGAACCGTGACCCCACTCTCACAAGACAGGAGGCGGGTACATGTACTGCGGGTCATAGAGCAGGTTGTCGTATACGCTTCATGAGTGGGCAATGTGCCGAGGAGCGGCTGTCATAGTGATTAGATAGACGATAGTAGATACCAAAAAAATAAACGGCGAGACATGAGGTGGAGCAAGATTGAGTAAGAGCTGTCCAGCAGCGTAGGTATGCATAAAGCTAATAATATACATGTGTTGATAGAGTTAAAGACAATAATGCAGAAACGCTTAGTGGTATCAAAACGAAAGAACAGAAGAGAAAAAGGTGGAAGAAATGTGAGAAAATGGAGCCAGCCACTGATAGGCATGAAACTCTTCCTGGTATGGCTACAGCAGAGACATTTGCATGCCGCCTTTTTTAAAAAAAAGATTACTCCCAAAGACCCATATCCTGTGCCGTTGACCCTGCCTGATAATAAAAGAACAAAGATTTGAAGTCCCCCTTCCTGTAAGTCAGGGTGAACATGTAATGATTGACAAGAAGAGGAAGTGATAATAAACAACTGCGGGTAGTCGCGAACAAGCCATTGCGACTGGTTCGCATGTGAGAAGGAACTTTTGCGCTGCTCTTCCCAAGACCCTTTCTAGTAAGAGGCTATGCGACAGGTAGAGAAGAAAATATAAGACATGAACATCGTAAGGGGTTTTGAGGGGAGGAAAGTAGCATCTAGTCATCCCTCTTCCTCTTGTTCTGAGACTTTTTGTCTTCAGACGAGTCATACTCTGACGAGGAGCTGCTGCCACTAGGGTTGAGCTCGGCGGTACGGTCGAAGAGCATGGTGCCGAGGTCGCTTGCGTCAGGGGATCCACTCTTGGGTCTGAGAACGCCAGAGCCGACGTCGGGTGCGTTGACAGCCATCTCCATAGCAGTGCCGTTCATGTTGGGTAGGACGCCCATGACCATGGTGCCGGCACCGTGGGTGCGCTGGTGCTGGCTGAGGTTGTCGCTTCTGCTAAACTTCTTGCCGCAGTCAGTGCATTCGAAGGGCTTGTCGTGGGTGTGGAGGGAGCGGTAGTGACGCTTGAGGTGCTCTTGTCTGCGGAAGCGACGCGAGCAGAGAGTGCACACAAAGGTCTTGGAGGGGTCCTCGGTGAGCGACTGCTTGCGGCCACGACGGGCGGTGCTGGAGGAAGCGCTGGAAGTCATGGGCTCTTGGCTGGAGCTGGAGTGCGAGTGCGAGTGAGAGTGGGAGTGGGAGTGGCTGCTGGGGACGGTGTGCTGGGTCTGGTTTGAGCCCTGAGAGGCAACGAACTGCTGGGAATTGCGGGCAGACCTCTTGCGGACAGGGGTCATGTCCGAAGTCATCGAGTCGGAGAAGGAGAAGTCGGACTGGCAGGGGGAGAAGGTGAGGTCCTCGTCACTGTAGCTCTCCTCGGAGAAGCAAAAGGAGAGGTTGTCGACGGGAGCGAAGCCACTGTCCAGTCTCTGGCGCTTGTTGCCGCCGGCGTTGAAGTCGTCCTCGACGTCGAGCTCGAACAGAGGCTCGAAGGTGGGGAGAGTGCCAAGGTTCATAAAGTCCGAGGCAACGACGGGCTCGACACCCTTGGTGGGGGTGTAGTCGCCCTGGAGGATCTTGTGCTCTTCGTCGTCACCGGCACAGAGAGTGGGCAGGCAGGGGAAAGCGTTGCTGGGGACAGTGAGGTTGCGGGGGTCACACACGCTTTCGGAGATTGCAGAGCTGGCGATGGGTGACGGAGACGGCGACAGGGATGGGCACGAAGAGGCGGAGAGCAGGTATGAGCTTTCGGGAACAGCCGAGTTTGGATGCAGGTACACTGCCGGGCGCGAGTCAGTCAGGGTCCACTTGTTGAGAGATTGCGGGTTTATTTTTGGCGCACGCCCACGAATCCAACACCGCCAAAGTGTTTCAGGATTCACGGTACAAGTGCACACAGAGATACGTACCTGGTGTCATTGGTGGAGATGTCGATTGTGACCAGTCGCCGCCGTGCAACACCTCGGAGAACATCTCGTCCTCGCACTTGTTGGAGGCGTCGAAGCTGCCCAGGTACATGTCGTTGCCGGGCGTAGGCAGCATGGGGAAGGCTGACTGTGGGCTCTCGCCGTTGATGCTGCTCGTCGACGACAGAGTGGGCGTGGCAGGGCCGAAACGGTAGTGGTCACCACACTCGGTGTCGAGGGGCATCATGCAGTGTTGCATATCCTGCTGGACAAGGATCATGGGCTTCTGGTGCATTTCTCTCATGGGCGAGGCGGCGGGCGTCAGCATGGCCTGGGAAATGTACTGCGGCTGTGGTTGGTAGAGCATGTGGGGAGCTGCGTGTGCTGAGCGAGGACGGGAAGGCGTGTAGGGCTGGGAGAAGTAGTCGTTGCAGGGCTGCTGGGGCATGAAGAATTGGCCTTGGGGGTGGAACTGCTGTGGTTGTTGCTGCTGTTGTCTGGCCTTGTGGGATTGAGGGTTGTAGTAGTAGAATGGAGATTGCAGAGGGGCCTGGGCCATTGTATATTGATGTTCCATGGCGGACAAAGTAAGGTAATCTTGGGAGACGGGTCAGGCCAGGTGTCGAGCGGCAGATTAGGCGATATGACGCCGGCGGAACCTAGAACGTACCAATTTAATGCTGGATCGACCAAAGAGATCCGAGTCGTGCAATTTCGTCAAATTGTCGTCGAGTAGTGTCGTGTGTGTGCAAGAATAGATATCTGCCAATGGCTGAAGGAGAGATTGGGTCGAGTCTAATGCAGAGGTGACGTGCGGTGTGGGTATATATGATTGCTACTGTACAGGGCAGCGAGCGAAAGAGTGTTCAGGGTCTGGGGAGACTATGTAATGGGCGTGAGAAAAGCAAGGTGAGAGAATGATGATGACCCGGTCGACTTGAAGGCTGAAACGAATGCTGGTCGACGGGGGGGCGAAGAGGATACAAGTAGTGATCGCCCTTCACGAAACAGACGGGACGAGTTACAGGGCAGCCGGTGCCATCATGGGCTGCTGGAGAAGCCTCGGAGCGCTTTGGTGGATACGCATAACGAGCAAAGCCAAGCACAGGCGCTGCGAACAGACAAAGTCACCGCACAGGCACAAACGCGTCCTCTCTGGTCGATTTCCCCTGCACCTTCCATGCACCTTAATTTTAGTGTCCGTGGTCCTGCGCTAACTCGTGCTGCAGCTTTGGGCGTTGGATCGCGGACCGCTCGTGCGCCGCCTCGAGTCTAATCGCCCTCCGCTTGTGCCTGTTTTGGCTTCGGGTGGGAAACAATGCCAAAGCATCTGTGGGCTCGCCCGACTTGGCCGACTTTGAGGGTTTCGTCGACCTGTTTGCGCTATGCACTCCGCTACTGCACCTCCTACTGCAGGCGCCTTGCACAAGTCCCCTCGCCAGCAAGCTCTCACTATCCCAATCCCACGTGGGTAGCATTCCATCTCGTCCCGCGAGGGGGCCAGCGCGTAGCCAGATTTGGTCGTCAACAACCCAGGCACACCCTTTCGGGCTTGTACCCACATCTCTCATGATCTTCGTCTTTAGCAAAACTGCTGTACATGACTACTGACTAGAGTAGCCGATCATCGTCAACGCCTACAGCTCGCGGATGACAGTCCGGCGTCGTGCTGTGATTTGGATTACCATCATGTACCGCCATGTTGTACCTGCTTGGGACCAGTACGGGCACTGTACACATACGACCGACCATTTGCAAACGCTTTCCAGGTGCTGCCGCTGCCCGGTGTGCGTTGAGCCGCTGAGCCCTCACTCTGAATGGCCAGTCCCGTGGCGCTTCCGCGTTGCGTATCACACCAGCTGTTTCCCAATCGATTGCACTGTACAACGACGCAGCATCCGCTCCGCCATCAAACGCCCACACAACGACAACCTCATGATAGGCGTGTTGCCCATAAGCGAGCCGGAACAAGTCTCGTGTGAATAGTGTCATGTCGCCAATGACTGTGCCCGAGAGGAGGAATGATTCATGCAGCAAGCTCGGACTTTTGCGCGCTATGCTGTGCGGACCTGTCAGCCCTGCAAAGCAATTCAAAGCAGGATGATGGCAAGAGCTGCACAACTGTGACCAGATCGTCACAAAACGTCAGGCTACACTGTCAGACCGCTTCATTTGTTGCCACCGAATATTCGCCACGTCTTCGAATGAGGCAGTTGGTCATACTAACATGTTCCCTATTTCACCTTGCGTTGTAGCAATGTAAATCAGAATCATCTCTGAAACGTGACTTCGCCCGTCAGACCCGACTGGTGTGATAAGGCTTCGGCTCCGATTGGCCGAGGGCACGGCATTCCCCCCACGCTTTTCCACCTCCAGCGTTTCGAGTTGGCGAATTTACCCTGCCACAGGGTAGCTTCATATTCTCGAAGCCTTCTCGCCGGGCATCCTCATTAACCTAGATATTAATGGCAATATACCATATTAATTGTCTCTTTCACATGTCTTGTCCCTGAACCACGGGTGCTTTACCTTCTGGAAGATGAGACAATGGAAGAAGCTGCTTCGCCAAGCCCCATTGTGGGTATGTTCATCAAGGCGAGTCACTAACGTTGCTTGCTCGCTTCTGAAGCCGCTTTTCACAGCTATCCTAACTGTCGACTGGATTGCAACGGCTGCCAAACGCGTACACGCAATGAACACATTAGGTACGGAGATATTGCACCGAGGTGATATCTCCTGTTATTCGATCCAAGGCAATTGAGTTTCCCAAATACAAATGGGAACGTGCATGTCGCGTGGCTGTATGCGGGCTAACTTGGGACTGGTGGAAGCTTTTTCGTGCCAGTTGCAGAATACTCCACCACCAAATCGGCGATTCATGTTCGATAGCGGCGCCATGTGTATCACGGCAATACGTAGCGGAGCAGAATGCCTTTCTGGCAGCCACAGTCAAACCTCATGAACAAGGTATAGCAAAGGCAGGTGACATTTGATCAACTCGACCATTCCTTCGAGCTCTAGTTCCAGCCGCTGCGCGGGATCTACGACCCTCGATGATCTTCATTAAGCTAGCTTTATGCGGTAATACTCTAATGCAGGTACATAACTCTGGGCCCTCAGGGCCACGGTACTGGGAAGCAATCGATTTCTTCATTCACTGATCGAGATCTTCGCTAAATTTCCACTCACCTCTTACTGCTATATCCACTTGCAGACTCGATACCTATATTTTTACGATTGACATATCGCGTGGCTTGTTGAATAACGAAAGCCACAGAAATCAGCGGCTGTGTTGTGTGTGCGCAGCAAAGACCATGCTCCAGGTACCGAGCTCGTCCTCCTTCTAGTTTTGGCGTCGTGTCAACTTAATCTCGCCGGGGAAGCTTCCCTAGAGCTCGTTAGCGCAGGCGCAGAGTAGAAGCCGCGTCGACGCGATCAGACGAAGTCAGGAAACGGTCTCTTGGATCCTGTGAGTTCCGAAAATGGTTAGGATAACCCGCGCGAAGAGCACGTCGGCACATGACATCGTGGCTATATCGCGCAATGGGGTGTTCCCTCGGGCTTGGCACGACGAATATTCCCAACCCACTGTTGTCTTATCCCTTATCGACGGGAGCGCGGGTCAAGCCTCTTTCCGTCGCTTCTCCGTTCTTTAAGGTATTGACAGCAGTCAGTGGCCCCTTGACAGGAGAACACTTTGCTAGCCTCATGCAGGTGATTTCAGTAGGGCAGTCGAAGGCTGGTAGTATCCACGTCTATGGGATTCTGCTCTTCTCGACGAGGAAGGTACCCAGCCGTCTACTCCCTATTTTGGCCTTTCTGCCTTTCTCCCTTTGTGCTTTTAGGCGCAATCTCCTACGGCCGAATAGTATCTTGCCTACTGGAGATACTCGGAGAGGGCAAGCTCGCTCAATCCTGCCCTGACTTCTTCCATCGCAAGTGGGGTGAAGACTCAACGGATTTTTGCCTGCGGCGTCAGATCGAGATCTGAAGATTGCCCCTCTTCCCTATGCCCAAAAGTCTATACCACACACGTTTGAACTGCAATCTCATGTCAGGGGGGTTTTCCAACGGACAGCAACGTCTCTCTCATTTCGTATTCCAACTGCTCTAACCGTTCGTAAACAAATGTATACGAAAATTAAGTAATTGATCTACTGCTCTATACAATAAACAATCCTACATGTTGTGATCAATCCATCTCCAAAGCTTGAGTACATAGCCTTTGTCCAAAGGCTTGACATCACGTAGACATGGAATTGTTTTTTCGGTCTTTAGCAGATCTGGGGTTCTGCTATGCGGCATCTCATCGCGAACCCCGTTCTCTGGGACTGGCCTTCCGTCAGAATACGCCCTCTTCCATAGGCCCAGAAGCTTGAATGCGGGGTGATCGGCGACATCAGTCTCCTGCGCGTCTTCGAGTCGCGCGACCCACTCTGCTGGGCCTATTATGTCAAAGGCTTTTTCCTCCTTGAGCCACACCAAGAGATCGCCCCATTTGGGTACGCGATTCTTGTTTAGTACATGCAGGACATCCACAGTCTCTCCGCTCCCGCCCACGCCATCGATTCCTTGCGTTAGGGCCTCTGCCGCGACGTCTACGGGAAGCCAGTCAAGAGTTTCGTCGAGCGCCGGCAACGTTCGCGTCAACTTGACACTGCTCAACATAATAGGCCAGGCTTCTTTGGTATTCCAGACACCTCGGCTGCGGTCGCCTGCGAGCTGCCCGACTCGGAACACGCCGATACGACCTCGCAGAGAAGTCTCTTTTCCTGCTCTTGCACATATTTGCTCCGCGACCCACTTGCTCCGGGAGTAGCCTAAGCTCGATGATACTGCCGGATCGTCGAGTATCTCCTCTGGGATCGTGGCCCCTTCGCCCCTGTATGCCTGGACGCTTGCAATGGAGGAACAATAAGCGAACTTGGCCGGACTAGGCCCCGATGAACTCAGTAGTGCTAGATTTATGAGATTTGTCAAGCCTGCATACACAAGCGTAACATGCAATAGTTAGCAGCAGATCCTTCAGGAAATTCCATGCACGCAAGGAGTATCTCGGCGAGGATAAGGGCAAATACTCAGCGGCCGTCTTACAACTGCCGGCCGTGTAGGCGGATAGTAACTCACCTGAGATGTTATCTTTGACGAAGCTCCGAAGGCGCATTCGGAAATTCACGCTCCAAGCCACGTGCATTACAATCGTGATCTCCTTTGCGATCCTTTCATAGTCTCGGTCAGATAGACCAAGGCGCTCTTCACCTAGCGAAGCTGAAAGTATCTCAACCTCAACCGCGGCGTCTTGTGGCGGCAGCTCGCGGAGTCCGCGTTGCTTGAGTGCCTGATCAACTCGGTCCTTTGCGATTTGAGTATCAGTAGTGCCTCGTACCAGGCAGTATATCTTCCTGACAGAGGGCTTCTGACAATACAAGGCCAGAACATGAGCTCCCAGGGCCCCCGTTGCACCAGTGAGGACAATGACATCTTTCTTGTTATCTGTTTGTTTATCTTGATGCCGTTGAATATCATCATCGTTCTCGCCGTTGGATAGGGCTCCCACTGGCCTTCGCTGGAAGTTGGAGTAGTCCTCGACGAGCTGGAGCATAAACTGGTGCTCATCTTCTTCGTCAACAGTCTGGTCTCCATTACGCTGTTTTATCACATATTCGGCAAGTCGTGCTACCGTGCCGCAGTCCTCTACCACGTTGAGCGGTAACTGTTTGGATGCAGAGCCTGGAAGCAGTTGACGAAGGCCAGTTCGGATCTGCATACCGGCGACCGAATCGACTCCATAAGCGAACAGATCAGTGTCGTCATCTAACTGACCTCTCTTGGGGACGATGGAAGTGATCATGGTTTTGATTAGTCGTGGTAGATCTTCGTCTGGGACGTCATCATCAACATTGAATGAGCTCATGTCATTGTATGCACTGTCAATTGCGACACCAAAGCGGGCTTCCGTGGCGCCTCTGATGATGGTGCCTTTGCTACTCTTCTCTAGCGGTGTGGCAAGAACTGGCAATGGGATGACCATGTTGCGTGGTACACGGGCATGGTCTTGACTCTCGATATTGAGCCTCTCAATGAGAGGGAACAATGCTTCGCGCAAGTCCGCATCTGACATATTTCGTGCTGCCTCCGACCTGAATACAAGGGCGCCAGGAAATGGTCTACCATTGCCGAATATTAGCACATCCTCGAGTAGTTCTGAGGTTGATATTGCTCCTTCGAGTGGCGCTGGGTCAAATTTCTTGCCCGTGATGAGCGTCAGTTGCGAATCAGCTCGCGAATCATACCGCCAGGCATTGGGTATAGTTTTGTGAGGTGCAAACAAGTCTGCGGTAGCATATGACCCGTCACTGCGATTAGTTTTGGCCTGTTCGCACGTTAGAGGACGTTTCATGATAGAGCGGAAAATGAACGTTTCAGGAGAGAATACCATATGAGGCCAACCTTGAGCAATGACCAATTCAGAGAGGCCACCCTCTCGTTCTTCAAATTTGAAGAACGACATCCCCTCTGCGCTTCTCAGATACTGCCAATCTTGGTCATTCTCGTAGTCACGATGTGATGACATCAAGAATCCGCATTCAGCACTGCCAAATCTTGAGATGAGGTTGATCCCTTTCTTTACCATGCGGTCCCCAACTTCTGTGGGCAGTGCGGCACCGCCTACACCTACAACATCCATGCTCTGAAGGGAAGTCAGGCCACGCTCGTCTGCCTCCATCAATTGCAGCACGTACGGCACAGAAGAAAAGTACTTTACGGGAGGATTAGTACTGGACTTAGTGCTAGCGTCTAGACTTTTGCAAATATTTCTTGCAGTTATTGGAACACCTTTACCAGGGAACAACCATATAAGAGCACCACTAGCCCATGCTCGGAACAGGTCTGCCACTCCCCCGTGGTAGAGCGGTGTTGTGGTAAAAGATGCTGCTTCTCGCCCATCGGGAAAAGCTGGGAGTACACCAGCTCCTGCACGATGTGTTTGAGGGATAGGTTTCGGTACTCCAGACGATGTCCCGGAAGTGTGGTGCAAGTAAGCAACGTCAGTCTCCGATATGTCGGGCTCGTGCTGCAGTCCATCTGCACTCTGCTTGAGCAATACAGCAAGACTCAAGTGCTTCGTGAAGGGCAGTGGTGTAGGGCTGAGCTCCACTCCGTCCCTGAGAGCCGTCTCTGCCGCCTCGTGGCACTGGGATGTATAGACGTCATCGTAGAAGATGAGTGACACGTCGCAAGCCTTGCAAAGATGCGCTATAGCAGCTGGTTGGCACTGAGGGGCCACAAGTAGGACAGCATGCCCCAAGCGCATCAGAGCCAACCAGATGAAAAGAAATTCGGGTGTACTCGGACAGATGAGTGCGACCGTCCTCGATTGTCCGAGCTGTTTGCCGTGCTTTTTGTATATTACATTGGCTATAGTCCGTGAGCCTTGGAACACTTCCGCGAAAGTCCATGTCGAAGAGCTCCACGCTTCGGTCTCTGAGGCGGACGGTATTGCGAAGCCGACAGCTGGATCATTCGGCGCAGACTTGGCTCGAGCTTCGATGAAACAATTTATGTTCTGGAATGACTTGTCGGTGAGGCCAAGGTCGGATGCTTGTCCAAGCGTGCAAGTAAAGTAGGTCGGTTTCATATTTAGAAGGCCGTGTGTGTTGTTGCACTGATGTTTTCGACCGAGGACAATAGCGCATTGAGGGAAATATCAGGGAAGAAATGCGAGACACGCCTACCGACTTATTTTACGTTAACGCGTTTCCGCTCGGACGATCAGCGAGCTGCTTGACGTGTAGTCAATCTCATCACCAACTCGATGCGGTACCTGGATGGTGATGTCACGACCAGCATAGGTGAGCATGAAACATTGGATGACGGCGGTAAGACTGATGCCAAGACGGCTTCTCCGCAGAGCCTCATTTCAGCCCTATGGATTGTCAGGCAGACGCCAGAAGCACCATCTTCCAGGTGTCTCCAGCCTGTATGTTGGCCTAGACTACACCTTGCCATGGCGTCCTTTTCCATATCACTCGGGGGAGGACCCAAGAGCCGCAAACTTTCACCTCCGCCCACCCAGAAGGGCGTCAAGCGTGCACGCGCAGCTCTTGATGACGCAGAATCTGATGAAGAGGATATTAATTCAGGGAAGCGTCAGACCATTACACACTTCAACCTAGCAGCTGGTGGTGCTGTAGATGTGTCGAAACCTAAGATTGTGAAAGAAGCGCTCGTCATCAAGCCTCAGGCGAACAGAGACTGGAAAGAGGCTAGTCTCCGAAACAAACGTCAAAAATATGGATTACCATCAGAAGATGCGCAAAAAGCGAAAGACAACTTTGTCGCGCCAGAACCATCGACTTCCTACGGACTGAACGTGCGCAAAGACAATGCAGACGGGGACGTCTCTGCTACAGATCAAGACCCCTCGAATCACACTGAATCTATTGAGGAGGCTCCCTCAAAACCAAAGACTGACGATGAGCGCGCAATTGCGGCGCTCATGGGACTGAAAGAGGAATCAACACTTACCATTCCCACTATCACAGAGGAGGAGGCGTTTGATCGTGACGTGCAGGAAGCTCCCGACGCGCCCACGCTAGCGCAGTATACTGCCACCCCAGTCGAGGAGTTTGGCGCGGCCATGTTGAGGGGAATGGGGTGGAAAGAAGGGCAAGGTATAGGCAACCAGAAGGGTCAGAAGATTGTCAAATCAAAGATTCCTGAGCGTCGTCCGGCTCTTCTTGGTATCGGCGCAAAACCCGATGCAGCTGTTGCCGCAGAGTTAGGGGCCTGGGGTGCTGGCGCAAAGGGCAAAAGGAGGCCAGATATCATTTACAATCCACTCATCTTGAAGAACTCCAAGACTGGAGAGCAACTTACTGAGGACGAGTTGAAAGCGAGGTTGCAGGAGCAGAAAGAGCGAGAAGCCGACGAGAGATATACCAGAGATTCGGGGAGGGACTATGAACGACGAGACGACAGGTCTTCGAGGCGTCACCGTGATGATGATTGGGACGAAAAGGAGGAGCGTCGAAGGAAGGAACGCAGGAGGGAGAGAAGTTTGGATGATGACAGGCGACGTCCAAGAAGAGATCGAAGTAGTTCACGAGACAGGACAAGAGAGAAAGGTCGCGATCGCGATCATGATCGGCATCGTGACGACCGGGTAGACAAAGAAAGACGAAGGAGAGAGCGCGATGACTACGATGGTCGGGAGAGAAAACGATATTACCAACGTGATGATGAGAGGGACAGGAGAAGTAGATATTGACAAACTGAAGGAAAGACTGGATGCTATTTCGGCTGACGTATTATAATGACATTTTACTGCTTCTCGTAGCTGGGATAGCTCTAGTCCTGCAGTTCGCTCTTTTCTTCCATCTGCGATGTCACGCAAAGTGTACTACACAGTGCATGCTGGGCTCGCCTGACCACAGACTATCATGTACTCAACATATATATCAGGAGTTCTATGGGGACATGGTGTTTCTAGGCTTCAGCTTAGATATGTGAGCGTATGTTTTCAGCGACAGCATGGATAATGAGAGCGAAATTGAATATAGATCAAAGACGGTCTCACACACAGTGCAAAAGGAATGTACGATGTCGGATGAGCTTAGTCAACCGCTTTAATACGAATCATCAGGGTGTGGTAGACTTAGAGATGCAGCTCATATATAACCAGGGTCGCCCTACAAGCAGAAGTACTAGGCAGAAGTACTCTGCATCACTAGCCGGACCTAAGCGACCGAAAGGACTCACCGGAGCTGCATCCACCCTGCCCACAGCAGAACTGAAACAGACTCCACAAAACCACGGCGAAGGATTCCGAGGAGCTCCAAACTGACATCTCTGCTGTCGCAAGGACTTGGAACGATTTGGTAGTGGAGGACACCATGTTGGATCACCAGTCGGTCCGCAGATCCATGCTATGAGTAATCACGAAATCGTGCATATGCAGGAGTCCACTCTAGCTACTCATAGGAGCGCTGCTGTTCAGCGCTCTGTCATGCTTTTGGTAGTCATAGCCTTTTTCTTGGAGCCCTCGGACCCGGAAGCGTGTCCCAAAGGAGCCATGTCCGCTGCAGGGCTAAGAAGACAAGTTCGCGATCCAAGGAATAGAAATGGCGTCTTCTTTCCGCGAGCTTCCTTAAAAACACACATACTCTATGCACAGATGCTTTTCTGGAAGTATGTTCCCCATGTTCGCGGGCATGCATATTGATATTTATGCATGTACCTGGAGGGGGTAACGTGCCATGGGCGCGGGAAGTCTAAAGGTCAGGACAAGTCGTGCTAAATTTTGAGGTATGCTTATAACAAACTTCACTTGCCAAATCTTGTTTGGTAGCCACAAACCTTGTCAAAAGGGCCCGGCCATTGCACTACGAATTGGTTGAGATGGCGTAAAAGGTACCTGGAGCATCTCGTCGTCTTTTTCGCACTGACCTTCTGGAAGGCGCAATCAAGGCGCTTGTGTCGTGAAACTGCAGGCGGTCGCACTTGAGTCGAGGACGATATGTCAGAGGCTACGGACTGACGGCTTGGTATGAGTGCTTGCATGGTAAGGGACTTCATAATGTCATCTGCCGAACTGATTAAAATGTATCGGCACATCTGCCGACCACTTCTGCATCAGGGACGGAAAGTATCAAGGCAGACCGACAAGGGACTGCGAGTTCTAGTTTGTGCACGGTACATCTTGGTTATACAGGCAGCGGATACAGTTCCTCGCAGAAGTAGGTGCTTTACAAAACCCGTGCATAGCTTGGCCAGCTTTGGCTCGCTCGCCGTACAGCCACCTGTCTGAACTCAGACACATACTATGCTATTGGATGCGCACCTGTTCCAGCAGTGCCTCTGTGGATAATACATCCAGCCACACAAACGCAATCTCACACGAACCAACCCGCACATGAACGCGGTCCAAGTCGCGTGTCTACTCCCGCCGCATGCCAAACGTAAAAATGCCGTGCATGGCCTCTACTGCAGCCACCAACTTATAGGCCCACACGTCGCCTGTCAAGCTCCGTCCCAAAGATTATTGGTATGCATTGAATCATCGCGCGAGGGGCTGAACACCGAAGGTTCGATCTTCTCATGTGTAGGTTTCTATACATTATCCAAATTTGGTTGCGCCTCTCCACTGACCCTGCCGGCTCTTCTTCCTCCTCTCACCTTCCTTTTGTAGACAACCAATCCTCTGTAGCCGTCTGATATTGCACTCGGGCGTACTGGTATGCGTTATGCATGCATGGGGTCCGGGTCGGCAGATGTGCTAGATGTCTACTTTAAGCGCACACCAACTCGAAGCAGACATCACTGCGAGATCCCGAGGACATGGCTTGCTCACGACTTGAGTTTGAGGCCCGGTACGCGTGTTTAATGCACAATCCAGCATCTCAAGTAAAGTATACATAGCCCGTGATTTGACACATGCATGTCTACAGCACGACAACGGCACGACGAAGTCACACGCTCTTCTGTCGTCTCCAGATGCCTGCTCGCAGAAAGATTCAGCTTTGAAGCCTTGTCCCCCCTGACGGGACGATATGAATATGATCTGACAATCAGCATCTACCGCATTACCCTGTCTTGGACAAGTGAACTTCATCTTACAGGGATATGCTCTGTGGCATGCGCAGATCTGCAACGGAGAAGCACTCCGAACGATCTGCTTCAGTGCGAGGACTTTCTACCGGCCTAATTCCGAGGGACCATCCCGAAATGCATTTCCTGCTGGACAGCCATTGAACACCTGACTGTTCTCGAGCATGATCACTTGAACCCCATCACGAGCGTCTTCACCAGGCTATCAGTCTCGGGCTATCATCGTAGAATATCATCTGTTGCCCATCAATGCCTCTTCCTTCAACCTCTCGTCGTTTTCACTGCTGCGGCCATATAGCACACAAATCCGCCCGTCCGTCATAGTCTGATATATAGGACTTGGATGTCGGGTGTGCTTTCCTCATCTACAATTCAATCGTCAAGCCTTCGAGATCCCGTGATCCATCCTATTGGCAAGTGCTTAAGAGGCTCCATCTCGCGCCCGTTGACACGTCGACACCGGCCCTCGCTGCGCTAGCTTCGTTCGTTTCTACGCAGACAGTCATACGCAAGACTCACGAGCGCCGTGGAGCGGCATCCGATGCCAATCGGAAGTTGTATGATCTCTAGCCTTGAGTGACTCCTCCGAAGGTACTGTACTGCAGGTATATGATTCAATCTGGTGGCAGACTTGGTTTGCACTTACAAGAGTTGTGATACATAGTCACTGACGAAGAATTCTTGGCTGTTTCACAGAGGGAAGTAGTCGTCGGCGTGATCACAGCGACAGCGATAGCGTTTGAGGCAGCATAAAAGAGGGAGAAGCATCGGCACTGAAATCCGGTCTTGCCGGTTAAATTGTGCTAGCTGAAGTGACGACGTGTGTGTCAATAAGGGAGACTGTGATACAGAGGCTACCGTGTGTGCCCTCTCATTGCCTAAATGGAAAGTGACGCCTTGGAGTCCAGGTCCATGTCCATTTTGCCTCTGATGTTGTCTAATAATGCACCATTGAGCCACTGGCTGTGCCTGAATGCCCTCTGAACATGCCGTATGCGTAGACTAGGACTGCTTTCTGCCGATATACTTGTGAGTCGATTGTTTCGTAAGATTGACTGCGTTCTAGATTGCACATTGGATGCAGACACGAGGCCTGCTAGACCCGAACCTCAAGATATAACCCATGCAAGTCGAGTGAACAAAGCTGTGATCTATGGCTGACAATGGAGTGCTGCCAAGATTGCTGTAATGTGTCCATCTTCAAAGCCCTGAGGACAAGTCTGGTTTTGCTCCCAATGTTCAAAGAGAGCGCTCATCGGGCCGAAAGACCTACCGCAGCCTAGGCAAAAATATGGTTGATCAAGGGAGTGAAAGACAAGTCTTGATGACCAGTAACTGTACTTGGAGTCGTATTTCAGAGCTCGGTCAACGGCCCAACCTTGCATGCATGAGTTGCCAGCCTGACTTCTTGCAAGAGACACAGCAATCCACTGGCAACCTTCTGAAAAGCAGGAACCGATCTCAATATGTTTCAACATGGCAGAATGGGATGAAAATAGTCTGCCGCAGTCCTTGCGGTCATTGTCGAAGATGCAAGGAACATCGGCAGGTTGATGGCTAGTGCGGTGCTGTTGCGGATTAGTGTCGTGCGGACGTATTGATGATCTTCCACACCCAACCTACCATGCGCAGGGCGTTCTCACTACTGAAGTGGAAGCAATAACGCTGACAACCATGCGACTGCCTCAAGTGGGCCTCTAATAGCTCAAAAGTTTTGAACGATTTGCGACATCTGCCGTCCTGGCACGTTTTGTTCGGAGGCCTGAAGTCTTGGTGGCGGCTGTCTTTGTTGACAACCTTCCAGTGCTGATTGTATCTGTCCAGGTCAGGGGCAGCCAGCTTGCACACAGGGCAGATGATTCTGGATGAGATGCATTTGTGGTTCATGAAAATTTCCGCATCGCTCCAGCCACCATTACAACTGGGACAGTAAAAGCAATGTTGAGTCAGGATCCAATGCCTGATCAGCTCCTTGCGAGAGCTGTGTCTTGCCTTGCATATGCAGACAAAGTGACGACGTGATTGATGTACGATGAATCTGTTCTCATCACCGAAGTCTTCATCACACCAAGGGCACTCGATCTGTGAACCTCCAAGCATGTCGAGTCTGTGTGTAATGAAAACGAGTTGTAGCAGATCGTACAACTGATTGAAGGTTCACCTCTCATATACCGTGCGTGTTCATCAGTTCAAGACGAAGGCAGAGGGCGTCACAGTTCAACGTAAACGACGCAAACAACATATTGAGGAAGACCTTGTGAAAAGACAAGGCAAGCGCCTTGAGGAAAGAGCGCGCAGCTTTGGCCAGCAGTGGGTAACACCTGCCCCAGACGAGGATACCAGTGAATTCTTGAAAGCGTCTTTTGGTCCATATGAGCGATCTATTACGCAAGGACCGCGAGACAGTGAAACATACCGTTTTCGGTCTTCGTATCTGATTGCAAGAATGTAGTTGTCCACAATGAATCCTCGTACTGTGTAGTTTCTATCAGGCCATATATTAGCTTGTATCAAGCACTAGTTCACGGTTGGCCAACCCAGGGGGTAGTATCGAGTACACAGCACGAATTAGTCAGTTCGTATGATAATCGATATTGTACAAGCGCATGTACCCCTCATGCCAAAAGTCGGACAGCCTTGTCCGCGCCGGGATAGAATGTCCTGGTTCGAATCGTAATGTGGGCACTTGTCGGGTTTTATCTCTGAGACTCTTTCGCATCTCCATGATGATCTTTACTATCGTCGTTCCACGGTTCACGCACCGTGCCGAAATGACCATGTATAGTACGAGTTAGTATTGAGGCCTCCAAATATAGAGGATTTTCCCCCAGTTGTCAGAGATCTATCATTGTTCCACGGGCTGGTTAATTGTTTTGCACCTTACGTGCAGTCCACTTTTTCACTCCTCTTGGGCAAGTTGGCTCTATATAAAACGATAGTGGGCACATGTCGGATGAGTTTCTACAGAGAATTTAGGACTGTTTTGAAAGACGTACTCTTACTCTAGTAGATAATAACGATATTATTGCTGCTGGTGTTTGTCTAGCCCAAATCACCACCAGTCGTATCTGAATCTCGATGCTCTCCAACCTGAGCAACGAAGGGACCAACAATTACTCATATCACGCTTGTCTTCAGCACACACTGATACATGTGCGCTCAGCATGACAACTTGTGCTCATGTATTCGTGCCACTTTCCACGGTGTCACCTCACAGCATCCGGTTATCCTTGCAAGGCATTTCATCCGCTGGCCGACCGGGCAAGGATAGGCGAGGTAGAAGAGATAAAGTACAATCAGGTCGCCATCGCGTAAGCAAAGCATCGATATCGACACCATTACCATACTAGCTTGTTCACCAATACCATTGGTGCATCACAGAGAAGCAGATGCCAGCCATGAAAGCCGCTCAGCTCGACGGGCCACGCTCCATCACTCTGACCGAAGCCGAGCGAAAGCGAGGCCAATTATCTCCAGCAAATTTACAAGCAGCGCTCGAAGGCTTACATCAGGATGGGCTCTTGCTGCTCAAACAAGTTGTTGATGTCCAGCATGTAGACCATCTACGAAGCGTGATGAGTGAGGAAACGACACGAATACTGGACGGACCGGAGCGAGGCGGACTTTTCAATCAAGGCGTCAAATCCAACATTCTGCAGCAGATGCCGCTGGATAGAGAGGATTGTCTGTTTGAAGATATCTATTTCAATCCTTATATCATACAGATTGCGAATGCGTGAGTATATACAAACTGCACATTGACATTCTCATCTCCTTTCCTTTTCTGCTTCATCAACTTTCGTTCGAGAGCGTCCGGAGCCTTCTGAAGGGGACAGTCAGGCTGATAGTGATTGTGGAGATAGATATCTTGGAGCCAAACCGATATGGAACTTTACCACTGGAAACAATGCGCTCAAAGGCACCAAAGGCTTGAGACAGCCTGTCCACAAAGATATCACCTTTGACCACCCGACCGTGAGTCGTTCACCTCCGCTCCTCAGGTAGATGGGCGCCCTTTCGTCTAATGCTCTCCAAATAGTGTCCCTTCTACTTCATTGCCAACCTACCACTGACTGACTTCTCGCCTGCTAATGGCAGCACCGAGTTCTGGCTCGGCTCACATGCCCACACCACCTCTGCAGATCAGATACCATGTACCGAAGAGACGAAAGTGCGCGACCAAGTGCCCGGCGAGCCTTCGTGCAACGTCAAGCCTGAAGTGTACGAGCAGAGGCGGGATGCCCGTCCACCGATTCAGGTCGTGTGCGAGAAAGGAGACATGTTCATTCGTGATCTGAGAACATTTCACGCGGGCATGCCGAATGAAAGTGACGAAGACAGGATCATGGTGGCCATTGGGTACCAGGTGTGTCAAATCAAACGTCATCCGTCAGACGCGACTGTCAGCCAGATTGTATGACTAACGCAAGTTGGCCAAATGTTAGGCACCTTGGTATCCAAATCTGAAGCAGCAGCTATATCTGCCAGGTAAGAACGCGAATTTCTTCATGGCTCATGGTGGCCAGCTGGTGGAGGTAAGAGCATGCTTGCTGGACGATAATGAGCTTGAACGTGTCTGGAAGAACTATGACTTCTCATTCGGACCAACGAAATGAAGTGACCAGCCCACCTTTGTCGAGGATGGTGTTCGGAGAGTAAGGCCGTGGTAGTCTATCGTTCTTGCTGTCGTACTTGTTTCATCCTTCATGATCCTCGTTGATAGTTCCCTGTTTACTGAAGTCGCCCTCGGTTGTGCTGTCATGCTTGCTCTGGTTGTCGTTGCTGCCGTAGTTCTTGGGTACTGACTGCGGGCCCGATTTTGAGTCAGTGCCGCTACCGCATCCTCCACATTTGCCCCCACAGCCAACTACTCTACCCCTAACTTTCAGACTATACTCCTTGATAATCTCGTCGTCAGGTCGTTTATGAACCCATATCTCCTCTCCAGGCGCCCCACCTTCGGCCTTGACCTTGGCTCTGGCCATTTTGCGGGCAACTCCAGGTGTGATTCTCCACCAGAACTCGTGAGGAATTCTCAGTCTGCCAGCTATCCACTTCTCGCTGGGCATGTGCTTTTGAGCCGTCGGTATCTGCTCCAATGGTTCTTCTTCCTCGCAGAGGAGGCCTTCTGTGGGAAACGAGTCCATCATTCGCTCGGGCAAGCCGGGCATGACCATTCTCAAGAACTCCAGAGATGCATTGATATTTAGATCGAGGGCTCGGCGAGGGTTCGCAGTCATCTTGAGGACGGCAGAACAGACGTTTGGGTAGAGAAGAGAGAAGTCGGACTGGTTAACATGGACAGTACCTCGAACAGTCATGAGCCAAGCTGGTTTAGGTGTGGCTTCTTTGACGAGTGATTCTACGAGCTCGAAGTTCGATGGCCAGTACGTGAAAGCCTCGGAGTTGATTGCCAATAACGGTGTCTCGATTTTCGAGTCCTCCGAAGACGGAGGTCGGGTGCCAGCACTGTTCACATTAGCACATGAGACGCTTCATGCTGTAATCGAGCTTCACTCACCCCCATATATCATATATGATACCTTGTGAGACCCAGTCGAATCTTGATCGGTTCCTCAACATGTCAGTCACCGTGGCTGCGCCGAACGAATGGCCAGCGGCAACCACGTGCTCCATCTTGGTCCGACCCTTCCACTGCACCCAATCGACACCATCAAGGCCATGGCTACTAGATGCCTTGAGATTTTTGCGACGGAGATTCCTGGCCGCAACCTGGTTTCCGCTTCCATCGTTGATTTGTCGAAACACTTCATATGCCTCCTCAATTTCGGCAAGCCGGAGGTCTATTTGTGCAGAGCGCAATTCGTGGTCCACACCTTTGTCGTTATTTGGAGCAGTATCCCATGGATTATCTTCCATATGTTAGCTCATTATATCACCTTGGAAGCTCTTTTAGCAAACCTTCGGGGAATATGTAGTCCTACAAATCGTTAGCGGAATTGTGCTGTATCCAAGCAGAGCTAAACTTACGACTTTGTCATACTTGGAGCTGATGCCATGCTGCCTATGATGAACATTCTGATTCGGACTACGATCGTAGTCGACATCCTCGTCGAGTTGAATCTCTTGACCATTCGGCTGATTAATAAATGTCCGAGGCCCTGAACCATCTCTGTGTTCAAGTGCAATGACCACAAAGCCATAGCTCGCGAACTTTCAAATGTGAGTACAAGGCCTCCTATCATTGGATAAGAAATACGCACCTCTCCACAGAGACTTGAATAACAAGTATTAGTGCCACCTAGACCATGACTGAAAATCATCAAAGGGAAAGTCGGTGGCGTCCCATCGTCCGTGGTAGTCTCCGATTCTGTCTCGGATTCCGCTTTTGGTGGCAATCTATCAGAGAGCGGAGCATTCCTCCAAGCCGGCAGCTTAGTGAACATGGTAGGTAAAAACATTGGTACGCCGAGACTGCCCAGCTTGGCGAAGTGACTATATCCTTGGGCCACGCTGAGTCTTGGTCGACCAAGCCATAGTTGACGTGAAATCTTGTGACCCGGTTCAGGTGGCGAAGCTGGATAATAGATTGTGAAGAGGACCGTCTTCAGTTGCAATAAGTGCTGACCATGTCGCTTGATCTGTGAAAATATCCGCGGGTCACGCGCCGGGACCTCGATCTCCATCGTGCCAACCTGCAGAATCCGTCAATTGGGTTGGACCTCTGATGGGAGGAATGCATGATATTACATGGTAGGGACCAGAATAATTTGGTAGAGATCTGACGGGAAACGCCATCGTGTCTCGTAATCCCCTTGGGGGCCGCGCCTTGGGCTTTTTCGCATTGGGGACTCTGCTTGTCGGACCTACTCGACCGCCTTCGCTGTCTTCTCTCGAGCCTGTAACCCATGATGCAGACATGTCTAAAATAATAATGTTGTCTGGTCTGACACAATCAAAGCCGTATATGCCTCAGTCCACGGATCAGAGCTGCCACGTCCTTAAGAGCGTTGTATACGGCGCTTGACTGTTCGATAGGCACGCTATGGTGAACAAAGACTTAGAGGCAATCAAAGACGCCCCTACGGAAGTGCGCTCTATCTCTTCTGACAAACATCTCGAGACGTACCCTAATGCAAATCGTTGACTGGTAATAGCAATATTAGGTTATGCCGGTTCGAAGGGTGGACGTATGACGTCAAATTATGGATGCGTGCGGATGTCTAATTTTCCCAATTTAGATGTCTCATATTCTTATATAGATTATTGTCAGCGTTCCAGACTTTCATTTACTTTGTAGGGGCATTGAACACTTCATGGCAGCGTTCAGATGCAGCCCATTGACCTCTTGTAAGTATGTAATACAGCGCTTGTGCCTTCATGAGTAACAGCGGAGAAGGACAAAAGGCTTCCATTTAGGCTTCAAGAACTGGGGAAGTGATTGGCGCTAATAGGAAGAGGATAGGCGGCTCGGCATCTCGCATTTCGGTCCTACTTCATCAAATATAACTAGAAGTACTATACGATATCCCTTATCCGTCTCGCGCGAGGAAGCAAACTGAGCGAATGTTTACACGAGACTATTCCTGCAGTCTATCTACCTCCCATGTTTGGAAAAGCCATTTGTCTAGGAGCCACAGTCGGCGAGTTGATCGGACTTGAGTATGCGCCAGGGATAGGCACAGACTCATAAACTCGTTCTCCTGGCGCAGCGTCAAAATGTTCTTGTTGTTGCTCCTGCCTCAAAGCCGGTGATTGGAGACTTGGCGGTATCGAGGTCTCGTTGTGGTTGATTGGGGCGAAGCCCGATTGTTGCATTTTTGGGGTTGCGCCTTGGACTTTGATCGGAGGCGCTTGCAACACGAAAGGCTTTGGCTGGAAAGATGGCCTCGACGCATCAATGTATTGTAC
Organism: Dothideomycetes sp. NU200; assembly: GCA_027943355.1. Lineage (NCBI taxonomy): Eukaryota > Fungi > Ascomycota > Dothideomycetes > Dothideomycetes sp. NU200. The sequence continues at coordinate 96,687 of BSCJ01000031.1, read as the reverse complement.
GTTTGCACTGTCCGAACTGCCTTCCTCTACATCCGGAAGTTCACCGTAGTAATCGACCGGTGGCTTCCAGCCTCCATCTCGAGCACTGTACGGACCGTTCATTCCTGGTGTATTAGGAGCAGACTGAGACCGAAGTTGTGCAAGGTAAAGGTCGGAGCGGGCAGTGTCACGCTTTGCCATTGACTTGCGAAGTTTGCGCTTGGAGATGAAGCGGTAGAATACGATACCGTAAATCGCAATGGTGATGGTTTCGACGACGATCTCAATAACGCAGCACACGAGCGACCAATTCTGTAGCCGACAAACGAGCTCATACGAGACATCTTGCTGGAATAGGGTCCGTCGCGTATTGTCTTTGCACGCCCAGCCCCAGAGGTCTTTGGCATTGCCGTTCTGTTTGGCACCATTCAGGATACCTAACCCAATACCCCACATGACAATGCTGAAGATGAAGAACCCAACAGCGAAGACGGTGTAATAGATTGCGACCTTCTCGGCTCGCTTGTGCCCTCCTCGCCAGTATGCAGCGAGGATGATCACAGAGAGAGCCAGTGAGACGCAAGAAATGACAAGCAGTACAATCTGAGCCCAGGGGTTAGTCCCTTCAGCCCAAGGTGGCAGGTTATTTCGTGCCGGAATGGCTTTGGTCGCGTTGAAGATGCTAAATGTGGCCGCCAGCATGGACAATACGATAAGCGAGCAGGAGAAGTTCACACCACGAAGAAAGAGTTTCGCGATACGAACTCGAGTTTTGACTTTCTGTTGACGCTGTCAGCCTGGAATCCTAGCCAAGCAGATAATGTCACGACTCACCAGGTCATTTGCCTGCTGCTTCTCTGTCAATGCTTCCTCTTTCTCGAGTGCCTCTTCTTCATCTTTGAATGACGTAGATGGGTTGAAGAAAGCGCTCCTTGAGCTTTTGGGTGCAGCTCCAGGTGTCTTCATTGCACTCTTGAGTGGCGGGCTAACCAACGGCTGACCTTGACTTGGCTCAGGCGTTCTGCCATGGGGCAAATGCTGGCTATCGGAGTCCTCCATTTCTATCGACATGTGTTTCTCGGGCATGTATCCAAAGCCGATATCAGCAGGCTGTGGTTGAGGAGCGTAGTGGTTTGTCGACAACTCCCGCAAGGGCAACTTCACAGAAGTGGGCTCAAGAGGAGAATGTATGGTCGTCGCTTCAGCAAAGCGAGCCAGTCTCGGCGTTTTAAGTGATGATAATGAGGGCGCAAACGAGACTGCTGATGAGGTTCGTGGTCTTTCTGGTCTTTCTGTGGCTGTTGCAGACTTGCTATCGTTGGCAGACATCATCAGGTCAATCCGTAGAGCTGACGTGAGATGATGAGGAGGAAATTACAACGTAAAGAGGAAAGTAAGAGAAGCGACAGAGACCTGCTCCGTTGTATGCAAGGGAAAGAAAACGCTCTGGCCTGACAGCTCCGCCAAAAGACAAGGCTATAGATAAAAAGACGCTGCTTGGGAGAGAAATAGATTACGTTGGAGGATGAGGGGTGGCGGTCTTATGACTTGGCGCTTAATGGCAGCACATGAGCAGACATATCGAGCTCGTAGCGCCGACGTCAAACGTAGGTGGATAATATACTGTAAGCATAGAGCGGTTACGTACCGAGTGCTATTACAATCCTGTCAGGCTGTAATGCGTTGTGATAGGTTGAGATGATGAGAGACTGCGCCCAAAATAGACTGCAAGATGCTGGGGAAGGTATATACTCCAACAATCAGCGCTCAGCCTGCAGAGCGTCCAAGTAGTGCACCAATTGCGAGGCGTCTGACAGGGCAAGAAAGAGACAACCAGAGACGCCAAAGAAGCTGTGATGAAAGAGATGGAGAAGGCGGTCGAAGGAGAAATCTGCCTCCCGTCCTTACTGTGAAATAGTACATCGCTGCTATCATTATTCACCTCATATGAGGAGACATGAATTCCTCTGCCAATGAAGCTGTAGGCTAAGCGCCCGTTCTTGAAAGACGTGATACGGCATGCATGTTCATGATTTAGGACCTGGTGGCCATGCTTACAACGTGCATAAGCGGGGATGTGAGAGGGTCGATGTGGACACCAATCGGAGTGGAGGACCTGCATGGCGGCTCATACCGAGCGCTTATTGACACCATGTGATCGCTGGCATCTCTGCCAATATGAGACTCGACACACACTCGGTCAAGCTGGCAATGATTGTAAATGTGAGTACAGATTGCCAAGCGATTGAAGTCTTATTGGCTAGCGATACCTTTTTGCAGCTTTTTCTACGCAAATAATCATCGAAGTGGGGATCGCGATTGTCGTTTGCCGACAGGACAAGTGGCTGTAAGACAGCTTTGCTCCACGTCTGTGTCTGAGATTCAAAGATCAGAGGTGATGAACCCCTCCTCATCATTGATGTATGCATAACACAAGAGCCATATGAGCAGACTCGAGCAGAACGAGCAGAATGAACAAGTTGAGCGTCCTCAGGCGGAATGTTGATCACGTTCTGTGGAGTTCGAGCACGTGGCACTTTTGTATCTCCGTAAATTTGTGGTCCATTACTTACCTTAATCAAGCTAAAAGTAACGTCCTAGCATAAAGCTCTGTGTTTCTTGAAGCTTGCCTCCTTGTCATCTATGACTTGCACAATGAACAGCCACTCGGCATCGTGATCTTGGTAGGTACTCCTGATGACACATTGGGTATAAGGGCATGTGCGTCTAGGTCTGCAGCAAGACACGTCAGAGGGTGATCCAGCCACCTTAGCACATAAGACCTGGCCTGACGCGGCTATATTGCATATTGTCATCGACCCTGGATAGTACGTCCTCCCCAATTGAAAGCTGTAGATTACATACACAGGACCGACCGCGCACAAATGCGACAATTAAAGAGATGAAGACTTGGCTTGGTAAGGTAGGAGAGTACGACGATCGTTTTTGAGACGATTTCATGATAATGCATCATTGTGTAATCACAGAAGATCTATCAGACTCAGAAAGGGTAGCACTCTGGGACTCTACAAGCTGAACATCTCCCGCTTCAACCTAGACATGTCGTGGCAAGCACAGAAACTTGTTCTGCGGGAAGAGACGCGAGCAGAAGGACTGACCATATGTAAAGGTCTGTTTGTAGGTCTTATGAGACCTGCCAAGGGGATGCGGGCGACGTCTCAAGTCTCAGGTCGAAAAACAGACGCCTTTGCAAATGGAGGTTCTACATGCTCCGCCGGACCGCACAGCAGGAGCACAGAAACAGGCGCAAAAGAGAACAGCAGGAGCAAGCCTTGACGCGTCGAGTGCTTCATCCCAGACAGTACTCTCTAGCGGTCACCCCCCACACGAATCAACGAAAAATTGAGAGAATGGCTGTGAGGACTGCCATGTTCTAACCAACAGCATTCAACTTGGAACTTCCTGTCTCTTCATCTTTAGGACAGCGCTAGAGGTACAAAATCAGGCAGAGACGTGGCTGGCACCGTGTCTTCTGAAAAGCCGTTTCGCACAAAATTCTCACTGGACGTCGACTATGCTCCCGCATACTCGAAAATGTCACCTTTTCTGATTGGAGACTACTGAAAGCCAGATATCAAGCTTGATCATACCATCGACAATGAAGTACTATGAGCACGTGCTTCCAGTAATTGTTAAAAAAGCGATTCCCAGAACTGTATTTACAGCACCAGCACGAAGTTGAGGGCTCACCGAACGTTGATACTACACTACCGCAATTACCAAGGGTACTTTCCCCCAATCTTCAAGAAGCTTCCATGGTCTGCATCCTTCTCACCATTGATAATGTCTACAATGGGACTGGCTCCTTCGCTGGTAGGCTTGGCCCCGTTCTCCGCCTTGTTCATCGACGACAGATTCGACACGGTAAACCCAGGACAGAACGCAAACACCTTGAACCCAGCCTCTCCGTACTCGACCGCATGACATGCCGTGATCATATTCATCGCGGCCTTGCTCGCGCGATAGGCGTAGACACTATGGCCCATCATCGCAGGCTGCGGGTCCTGCCTTATTTGAATAGAACCTGCGCCCGAGCTAACGTTGACTATGCGGGGCGTGGTGGACGACTTCTTGAGCAGAGGAGCAAAGGCGAGGGTAGTAAGGAGTGGTCCGGTCGCATTGGTCTGGAAGCTGTCTGCCATTTCTTTGGCCAACGCTTCCGAGGACCCATTGAGAGGGGCAATGGCTGCGTTGTTCACTAGGACGTCTAGTCTGATGGGTAATAACAACAACCATTTTAGTGATTCGCTTTGCATTTTAGAAAGACACATATCACAGATGACAGGGCTTGACATGAAGAGTTTTGACTGGGTAGTACCTACTTTCCGTGTTTGCTTTCGACGCTCTTGGCCGCGGCTTCAATGGATGCTTGATTGGAAACATCGATTTGAACAAGCTCGATGGTACCAGGCTGCTTTCGTGATTGAAGCTCTGTCACAGCCGCCTCGCCCTTCTCAGCAGAGCGGCTTCCAAGAAGAACATACTTGGTGGCGTCTGTTATGAGTTGAGCCGCAAGTTCGAAACCCAGCCCACCATTTGCTTGAACCACGAATTTAGCGAATGCTTGGTTTCCATGGACATGGCCCTTGAGGTGCTTTGGTAGACGTACCACCAGTGATCAGAACGATCTGCTTTGCTGAGGACATGTTCGTAGATAAACAAGGTTGTGGAGGTAGAATATGATGAGGTGTATACTAATCACTCATTTGCCATAAACACCCTCTTGAAGGTGCATATATATAGCAGGTCCCTTGCATACATATAAACTGCGTGGACAAGCCCACGGCGATAACAAAAGTGGCTTAGGCTGTTCCATGCTATGTGTTGGATCGGTATGCTGGTCTTACATTAAATCCGTCTCTTTAATGCCGCAAGGCCGTCGTGGCTGTCTGTTAAGTCCGATCAAATGAGATGTGCACAGCATCGGAATTAGCTGAACCTTGTAGCCCCGAGATCATGATGGCGTCTGTATCGCTACCTTGCCCAGGTTCTTGGTCAATTCTTGTCGGGCGAGTTCCCTAGTTAGAACGAGATTGCCTGCTAGAGATCGATGGATCAAGGCTATGTATGAGCATTTGGGCCATGATACTGTATCCTAGCACACAGTCGTTGGTCTGGTACCCAACTTGCTCGAACAAGTCAGTGAAATCCAAGTTTTCTTGGCTCACTGGCATCTTCTTCTAGCGAAGTTGTACTAGCTTTGATACCTCTACCTCGAGTTCACGCCTGCGCCGAGTGTTGTGGGAAGGCAGGCGACGGCACTTCGGGCAAAATACGCACATCCACCGCGTCCGTCTGGCGCATCAGTCTTTCTCCAATTATGCAATCTATGGCGATTGTAGACATGGCCAAGAGCTGCATGGAGGCAATTGGTTACTCACCTCATCAGAGGATGACATTCAGTCATCTGTACCAGATCACTGCACACTCACCACCCAGCTCCCTCATCGTCAACGCGCAGATAGCACGAGGTCAGGACCTCTCTACCCCTTTACCCCCGCTAGACCGACAATTCTCCCATCGCTCATATGAAAGACGTCTCTATAATGACCATCATCATTGATAAAACTGAGCGGATATTGCGGAGAGCCAAAGAAGACAGCACAGCGGAGTACATACACCCACCAGAAACTCCGCGAGGGTTCGTTTTCGCACCTGACTCTTCCGCCGTCTATCTTAGCACAAAGCTCACGTACCTAGACGTAGTCAATGGTAAAAGTTGACGGAGAAATGTAAAGACCTGGCGCCCGGGCTGGAGGAGATGCGGTGAAAGACTAGGACTGTGCTAGGCACGGAGAAGCGTTGCATGAGTAATGCTAATTGGTTTGATTGACTATAGTCGTGTTAGACTAGTGAAACGCGGAGTAGATTTGGAGAAAGCTCGCTTTCGCCCATGGGGGCCGCTATCTTCAAGGTTGTGGAGCATGAGGTTTTTTGTGGTGTAATTGAACGAGTACGATTGAATCCGAGTCAAAGACTGTGTTTAGCGCAGTGAAGATGTCCAGTAGTGACCAGGCATATCAGACTTGGAGAGTGTAGAGAGGCACCAGATAACAAAAGCTAAAAAAGAGAACAATGAAATCCAATATTGTAAACGAGTGCTTGTTCGATAATCCATTACCGCATGTATACACCCTCGTCATAGACATCATCATGGAGGAATATGTACAAGTTGGTAAAGGTGAAATAGGCGTCAAAAGCAAGGAGACGTATGATACAACAACGATTGCCACCAATAACCACCGCCACCAGTCTAGACAGCAAACCAAAATCTACAACTTCGCCTTGACCTTTCCATCCTCTTCTTGCGCCCTGAGCTTCAACACCCTCCTCAAAATCTTTCCACTAACGCTCTTGGGAATCTCATCCACAAACTTCACACCTCCCCTCAACTTCTTGTGATTCGCAACCTTCTTCCCCAACCACTCTTGAATCTCCTTTTCCAGCGCCGGGCCCGCCTCGACGCCTTTGGCAGGAGTGACATATGCCCTAGGCACTTCAGTCGCTTGCTCCTCCATGAAAATCCCAATGACGGCGACGTCGTCAATTTTAGGATGCGCAACCAACAACCCCTCCAACTCGGCAGGAGGGACCTGAAAGCCTTTGTATTTGATCAGTTCCTTGACGCGGTCGGTGATGAAGAAATTGCCAGCTTTGTCTTGATATCCGACGTCACCAGTCTTGAAATACCCATCCGGAGTCAGCGCATTCGCCGTGCCCTCGGGGTTATTGAGGTAGCCCTTGAAAATGTTGGGGCCTTTGATCCAGAGTTCGCCGACTTCGCCGGCCGGCAGCTCTTTCTCCTCAGGCGACATGTATTTGGCCGTCATATTCGGCATGAGCGTGCCCACGGCGCCGATTGTCGAGTACCAGGCGTCCCAGGGCTGAGTGTGTGTTGTAGGACTTGTTTCGCTAAGACCATAGCCTTGTTTTACTTTTAGGTTTGTCTTCTTGTGTACTGCGTCGACGAGTTCCTTCGTTAAAGGTGCGGCGCCCGAGTTCATCATCCGGATGGAGCTTAGGTCGTATTTCTCCACTACGGGGTGTTTGCTTAGGAGAAGCACGACGGGAGGGACGACGTAGGCAAAGGTGATCTTTTCGTTTTGTACGATGCTGCAGAACTGCTCGATTTCGAATTTGGGCATGACTACTGTTCGGTAGCCATTGTATATGCCTTGGTGGAGGACGACGGTCAAACCTGTGCGATGTTAGTATGATTTGGAGAGAACAGCACTGCAAGGGGTAGAACATGCCGTAGATGTGGAAGAATGGTAGGAAGGCCAGGATACTATCCTTCCACGTCAGAGGATGCTCAGCCTGGGACACTTGCAAGGTGTTTGCGACAATGTTTCTGTGGCAGAGCATGACACCCTTGGGGTGACCAGTGGTACCGCTCGAGTAGACCAAAAAGGCGAGATCGTTCTCCGGGTCAACTTTCGTGCGGCGATACTTGGTGGCGCCGCTGATGTTTCTGATGCTTGTAAAGTGTTTGAATCTGCCTTCTGGATCTCTCTTCTCGCCAATCAGGATGATGCGGTCTTCCGGTAGGCCAACATTCTTTGCCGCAGCTCTTGCGGTGTCTATGACATCCCATTGTGTGACCAGAGCCTTCGCGCCCGAGTCCTTTAATTGAAAGGACAGCTCTTCTACCGTGTATCCAGGGTTTGCCGGAGAGACTATGCCGCCAGCCCAGTGGGTACCCCACATGACAGGCGGGGTATCAATGCAGTTGGGAGTGAAGAGACCAATGACATCGCCTTTTTGCCAATCCCATAATGCCTTGAGACCTTTGCCAAAATCTAGCGCGGCTTCTCTCGTCTGAGTATAAGTGTAAGATCTCTTCGTGTTTGCATCGACCAAAACCTCTGCATATTATGTCAGTAATCAAGATGATGTTCCCACAATGTAACGGATTGTGACAAACCTCTATCTAACGGAAACTGGTGGTCTTTACGCTCGAATAGAAACGTCCAGAGGTCAACATTGGGAATGTCGATATCCGGATAGGTGGATCTAGCAGGCATGATTGTAATGCAGGAGGGAAAGAACGGGGCAGTGGGGAGAAGGAAGGTGAGCAAGAAGAGAGGATATGTGAGACAATCAAGGAGGAGAGTGTAACAGAGGATACTGAACTGAGAGAACTGACGAGGGCGCCACGGGCCCAGCGAACTTATTAAACATCTTCACAAGGGCAATGGCCCGTTGAAGTGGCACGCGATTGACACCGGGCGGTCCCACTACCTAGGCTATCCTACACACTAGGTCATCTCTGGTGGAACACCATAGAGGGGAGAGCGGCCGGCTAAGATCGGTAGGACAAAGACATCACACACGTTCGGTCAACGGCTGGGTCTGCCCCACAAATGCCGCCTCTAGCACGGACGTCTGTGGGGAGAAAGACATGGGGAATGACAGGTTCGCCGTTGAAATTGTGCCTCGGTCCGTCGTTCCTGTCGTTCCAATTGGCCGTCGGGGAAGAGGACAGAGGCGGAGTTTGTGTATGTTGAGCGTTCGACAACTCCGATCTTATCTTATCCATTGACCTCCCACCCATGCGTTTGATGATACATACCCAAAGTGTCTGCCGAGAATGGAAAGCAAGACAGCTGATGGCCTTAGCATCTGCGAGAGCTATGTCTCCAATCGTATGCCGACGGTCCACGCATACACGAGCTTCGCTTCTACCTCGGAGGTATCGCGGTACGATTGATTCGAGTCCACAGGTGAGCTTGTACCTCATTATTGGCAGATTGGCATCGTGGAACTTTGCTGGTAAATGTCGAGAGAGCGGTCGTGATCAGCATGGACGTTTGCTTGTCTGCGAGGGCGCAAGAGAGATAGCTCCTCACCAAGGCAAGACCCATCATCCTTGAACATTTCACCACGCAAAAGCCAATTGCACTGACCTTCAATGAGGTGTCAAGCAGATGCAAGATTAGATATACGTCTCTCGGCAAGCCTAAAAGCAGAAGATGAACAGGTGTAAAGTTGCATATGCAGAAGTACACCCAATGATGCCAAAGAAGTAGAATTAAGATCCATTATAAAAGTTGGGTGATATTCAAAACAACAGATCAGAGGGAGGTCTGCCAACATTGACTTTTTCGTGCTTCCTTTCCTCTTCCTCCCAATATCCAATCCTTCATTGATGATCACACTGACACGTGGGCGTCCCCGGACGCGCAAGTCAAGAACGTGATGCAAGATGTAAAGGGGAACATGATAAATCGACATTTCCGTGTCCAGCTCGGCAAGAAAAAGCAAAGGATTTGGGGTGACCGGGGCAGAGAAGAGAGCCTCGCATGCATCTTCACCTTGCCTTGAAGATGAATAAATATGAAAAACAAGATTTCAAGTGTCACTTTCCTTTTATGCTGTGTTGCTATCCCAAAGGTACCAGCGCCCACTCATCTTCCCGCCAATGCAATGCAATAGATTTTGGAAAATAACGGAACAGACAGACGCTTCTAAATTATGAACAAAAATACGATTTTGCGTCGAAAAAGCGTGGAATGATAGAAATGGTGTCGGAAGGATATGTTATCCTACTCGTTTTGGTCGAACAAAATGGCGTTCAATCTTTTGTGGGGGGTCGTTCATTCAGCGTACATTGCTGCATCACTCCACATTCGCGTAGAGTTCGCTCAAAGCAGGCTCAGTCTTTTGTGACGTTGTCATTCTTTTTGTCTTCCTGGCCTCTCGCTTCGCGCGCAACTGTGCCCAGCCTTCGTCATCGTCCTCGTCGTCCGCACTGTGACGTGGAGTAGGAGACTTAGGGGTGCCCTTTGGCTTGTCGATGACGCGGATGGTTGACTTTGGCGCTGAAGACGCACCGCCGAGATGCGATGGGCCGACTGCGGTCTGTCTGACGGAATCCATGTGGGAGCCCATAGTCTGTGATCTACTGTTCGCTCCATTGGCCTCCATAGTAGAGACGGGACGATATCTTGATGGCATACCGACGTTGCTGCGTTCGCTTGGTGCAATGGACGGGGTGTAGCCGGGGCTAGGGGTTGGGGCAGAGAGGTTGAAATTATAGACGGAACCGGCGTAACCCATAGGTCTAGAATTGCTTCCCATGGTGTTGGATCTGCCATGAGCAGCACCATTGTCACCCCATTGAGGAGGGGGTTGCATCATGGTCATGGACCTGCCTGCGTTGTTGACGCCCATGTTGGGAGATCCTGGAACACTACTTGACATGGGTCGTTGTGCTGCGTTGGGATTGAGAAAGCCATTGCCTAGGCTCTGCATGCTGGGCGAGGGCTGAAAGTTCATGTTGGGTGGTTGTCCTGATTGCATCTGCATAATGCTTTGCATCATTTGCTGCTGCATCTGCATCATTTGCATCATTTGGGTCTGTTGATCCATTCCCATGGGGTTCATCATGCCTGGCATACCCACAGGCGACATGGGAGGCATCATTCCGCCCATACCCATGCTCATATTGGAGTTCGACCGAGGCATCATCTGCGGCATCTGCATCATGTTGCTAGGTAGAGGAATGGGACCATAGCCACCATTGGCGGCATTAGGGCTGCCACGTCGCAAAGCTCTAGCCTTCTCTTCACCAGCGATGACACCGACAAGGCCGGATGGATAGACGGGCTGCACTGCAGGCGCAGGACCTCCATATGCGGAGCCGGGGCCAGTCGCACCAAAGGCCAGACTCTCACGGTAGGAGGGATTGACAAGACTGGCGCCAAAATATGGGTCCGGAGGCATCTGAGGAAGTCTGCGTGCAAAAGGGGGAAGTACTCCACCAGCAGCGTCGCCCATGACCGAGCCTGTCTGACTGCCCGGAGTAGGGGGAGCACTGCCGCTGCCTAGTCGGGTAGGGGGACGATTCTTGTTGGGGAAGCCATGAGCCTGCAGAATACCAAGAGGAACATCGTCGTCCTCATCTTCTCCAATTCCACCACCAAGGTCCAGGCCTTGCTGCAGCAGAGGAGCACTCATGGTAGCTCGATCTCCCATGCCAGGGCGCGAGGGCAGCTCTGCAGGCTGGCCACCCGAAGCCTTCATCATCTGCTGGCGGTAGACAGCCAGGTTTGCTTCTTGCTTCCGTCTCTGTCTGATCAGCTCCGCCTGTCGCTCCTCCTCGTCACCGTCATCATAACCGTCCTCGGAGTCATTGTCGGAGTGGTCGCTCTGGATGTGGCCTCGCGCAGCTTGCTGCATTTCAAATTGTGCTCGCGTCATTCTCTTCTGGGGGGATTGTGACTGTGCACCCGCTCTTGCTTGTCGTGCATGGGGCACTGCCAGACTTGCCGCGCCCCCGGCAGGCGAAACATCGAACATGGACTCGTCATTGACCTGCGGTTGGAGGTTCTTGGCTCGCGGTGTGGTGCTTTGGGACTCGCTGGCGTAGGCTGCACTGTCAGCAGCCCGGTGCTCCCTCACAATCGCCATTGCTGGATGTTGTGCAGCTGCTGGTACTGGTGGACTGGCTCGTGAGCGGGAAGGAAGTTGCAATGCAGAGCCCAACACCTTAGGCTCGGTCCGTGATAGTGGTGGAGAGTTTTCTTCTTGTGATACTTCATCATCGCTCGAACTGTTGACAAGCGGTTGAGTGGGAGGGAAACTTGGCGTGCCAGGCTGCGAGTCTCCCTCGAAGCCTGGCGAGGCATATCGAAGGGGCACAGGTTGGTAGCCAGGCCTGAATCGAGCAAAACCAGAAGGAGCTGTGATGGTTTCCTGAGGGGAAGCCATGTCTGATTCTAACCCAGGTGACATCAATCCGTCGTTTGAGGTGCGGCTCTGCCAGGAATAGCGTTTGTTGGCGGCGGTAAGGTTTTGTGGTCTTTGTTCGAGCTGAAGTTCGGGATCTGGAGATGGAGTTGCCATTGGTCTGGAATAAGATCTTGCCTGGAAGAGAGGCTCCGAGTCCTGCATCTTAGCTGGTCAGCAAAACTAGATATATGATATGATGCTGTATTTAGAACGCACAGATCGCAGATAGCCCCCGTGAGCACGCGGGGGTGGTGGTAGCGGTAATTCTTTTTTCGACTCTGCAAGTCCCTCGAACATGTTGCCAAAATCGGAGCTAAAGTCGGCGCTTCCGAGATTGGCCTCTAATCGCGGTGGCACGGCGGTGCTGGCATAACTACTGATGGTCGTTGCACGATCTCGGATGGCGGCATTGTCGGGCAGGGCTGGTATCGGGTCTATCACTTCTGATTGCATGGTTGTGGGAGGTGAGTCTTGCTTCTTGCGCAGTCCAAACGACATTGCCCGGCTGGCTCGGGCGTTCCAGGGTTCTTTAGGAGCACCCGCAGATGCTTGTGCCTGAGCCAGGACATTGTTCTGATATACCTGCTTGACCCCCTTGGGAGGGAAAAGTTCGTCGTGAGCGGGATCGTTTTCTTGGTCGAACGAAGAAGGAAGGGTGGATGAAGAGCTGTAGCGTGCAGAGGATGACGAAGTGTCATAGTAGCCGCTTGACCCGGAGAGAGTCGTCGTGCCACTGCCCCTGCTGAGTTTTAGTGGGCTGTTGATCGGGTGTGTTTGTGGTGTATCGAGATTGACGGACCTGTTGTTGGCGCTTGTGCCCAGATGTCTCAGATCTTCGGTGGACTTGCCCTTGCTCTGGCCAAAGGGCATGGCACTCAATGGCCGCTGAGAACTTGTCCTTCGATCGATGCCACCATTGGGCCGCTCCAGCACTTTGAATGAGGAAACGGCAGGCTGGCTGGACTGCTCCGACTGCAGATCTAAGACGTTGCCCGAAGACTTGCGGCGGGTAAAGTTTTTGAGGGGATTCTTAGGCATGAAGATGGTGTTGACGACTGTGACTCGAGCCCGACTCTTGCTACCAGTATGATGTTTTGCTAATGTGGCGTGATGTTGCTGTTTCGCTGGGTAATGGTTTGCTGTTTGACAAGAATACTTGATAAATATTATTGGCGAGGGCCTACGATGCGCGGGCGGATGCGTATATCGATGCGAGTATTATATCAAAGGGATGAATATGTAGTTGTACAGGGCTGTCTGCAGCGGGCAGGTCTTGTTAGTATGATGGGACGATCGTCGAGTATGCCATGCTAAGAACTTCTGTAGCGACGGTTCTGGCAGCAAGGTCTGATGGTGACAGCAGCGCAGAAACGATAGCAGACAGTGGCAACAGCAATCCAGCCTGGGTAGGTGGTGTGGAAGATGGATGCAAGAAAGTCTCGTTGGTATGCTGTTGACTTTGCCAAGCGGTTGTGCCTGCCAACGATGCAGCGACGGTACCTTAGGGTAGAAAGTGAATGGGAAGAATTGAGACAGGGCAGTTGACGACCGTTGCATAATGCACTGTGTATAACTCGATCGGATCTAAGAAAAGCTACTCCTCACAACACGTACCGCGGATGTCCAGATCATTCCACAAACACAACAACGGTCCCCGGCTCTTGCGCAACACGGATTAATATGCGGATGAACGAGCGATTGCAAAAGGCTGAGACAAGGATAATGATGGGCAGAGGAAATGTGAAGGATCAAATTGATGAGAGGTAGGTCTCTCGTATAGCTCAGGAGGGCTGGTCCGTGGTCGAAGCCTCTAACGCGCCGTGACGGAGACTAGCCGTGTCTATTTTCTGACCTGGGGCTTCAACACTCGATGACTGAATGATCTACTCGTCCCCGGTCAGGTACGCGCGTGCTGGGCCTTGAGATCGCTCTTCGTGCAACTCATGTGCATGCGCAGCGTGGCACTTGGTGCAGTCGTCTTGTCCATAACACAAGACGGCCAAGCGTACCGCAGAATGTTCATACATTTACATCGCCACTGACGCCTCGGATGCGACCTTCGAAATGAATTGTTCCTCCATCCACTACTACTTTCACCAGCCCCGACCTTTTCCTGCGCCACGCTTCCCTTAATGTGCCGAGAGTCTTTCCTTTATTCGCCAGTCTCACCCAATCGGCCGCCCCATGTGTCTTGACCCTCATCTATGCGGCTGGGTGACATGACTTTGTCACCAACCATAAATTTCCAAAACACCACTTGTTCCGGCTGTGGCGTTTGATAACCATCCTGCCATCTACTACTTGCAATTTCTGACTTGAAAGGCGGTGACTTTGGCGCAAAACAGTGTGGAATGGCGTCCTTTACACGCTGTGACCGTAGTGCGCCTGTGTGCTTGCGATATGTCCTCGAACACATCTATGTCCCTTCTCACGCACTCGACGTCACACCTGCTCGCGGGTTCACTGTCGCAACTTTTCCAGAGCCACGCCTCTGGACTCTGGCATGGCTTGCTGGGATCATTGGTAGGTGAGAAGCCGCATGGGCCGAAAACGTGCATGCAGCGGTTGCGTCCGTATGCACTGTTTCCGAAAGAGTACTCACGGTTCGCGTCTTTGTCCGAATAAATGCTACTTTGGGTTGCTGCAAAAGATGGAGGAGGTTGGCAGGGGTGGCTGCTATTTGTTACATCCCTGTCCCTAGAAGACGACGCTTGTCGCATGCTTGTTCCAGCTTGCAATGATTCGTGGCACGCCTGATTCCACACTGCTCATCAAGTAGTTGGATATCTAGTATTAATTAGTCCGAGCGGCCCCCCAACCTCTTTGCCATTTTTTGATGTTCGGCCCACACGGAGTTACTGAAAGCAAACCAAATCTTGACGTGCGATGGTAGTATTACGTCTTCAAGTATATAGTTCTGATTAGTGTCAGGTAATACAGTAATGACAAGGAAAAATCCAGCAGCTTTCAACCAATAGTCTGTTATTATTTGCCGTGATTTAGAATACTTCTTCAAGGTATATTCGCACCCGACGGACAGCTTACCCTAGATCCAGTCGTCAACACCACATCTGTCCCACTCTTTACCAAGCCTTCCCCGCCCAAGCCATCTCCTACCTTCGCGTCAACCAACGAACCCAACACCACATCACCTGACAAGCGCATCAATCCAAGACCCAGAACGCGCACGCCATCATCCATGTCTTCATCTCTCAACCCCAGCGCGCAGACAGGCTTCGCCAAAGCTACTGCCTACGACACTCATCGGCCTTCTTTCCCCGCACGCAGCGTATCCGCGCTTCTATCGAACTTACGTGTGGCAGACGTCCCAGATGCGTCGGTTGTAGACCTCGCGGCCGGGACTGGCAAGTTTACAGAACTCTTGGCCAGTCGGCCTGAGGGGTACAAAGTCACTGCTGTTGAGCCGCACGCTGATATGCGTGGGGTGCTCGAGGCTAAACAACTCAAGGGAGTCGAGGTTGTGGATGGGTTGTCTGCTGCCATGCCATCAATCAAAGACGAGACCGTGGATGCTGTTGTTGCTGCTCAGGTAGGTGTTTTGTCCTTGTCATTGGCCCTTGCCCCTATCATTCTCTCTCTCCTTCTGGTCTGTTCAGTCAGCAATCACACTTTGTAGCATGCCGCCCCATCTGGACCATTGTTGCCGCGTTGGTAGACTAGACGGGAAGGGGAGAGTATGTCTCGGCTCCGCAGTATATACCGGAGATCTTTGTACTGTACGTACAACATGTGTGACACAAAGACTAAGTGTTTTCAATTCTCCTAGGCATTCCATTGGTTCGCCAATATCGATTCTTTGAGAGAGATCCATCGCGTTTTACAGCCTCACGGAGCTTTTGGCGCCGTGTGGAACATCGAAGACTGTAAGTGTGTTTCTCGTTACCGTATGCATTCTGTGTCACGAAGACCACATGTCGGATGTGAGACGGGTGCTCGCGTTCCAAAGAACCGTACGACTCCATGCTTGCATTTGTTTGACACATGTACTTCTACCCCGCATTAATCCTTGTGAGCGGGTATACCGTAGTGTAACACCAAGATCGATCAGCTATGCATTGAGATTGATCGTCCTCGCGCTATCATGTCTATCGTCGTCTTTGCGCTATCGCAATCGACCACCATGCCTTATCATTTATCCCTTATACATACCATGCACATGGTCACATGCATGACTTATCACTCCTCGGTCTTCACCCCCTGACAGCCCATAACAACACCATCACTCACACACTCATCCTTGTCTTAATTCGAGAAGTTGTCGTACTGAATCACAAAAAACTGAATACGGACCAAACACAGACAACGCACCCAAAAGTCAAAAGGCCACTACATCTTGGGAAGCCGCTCTCCACGCCCTCATCTGGTCCAAGGACGACAACCAGCCCCGCTTCCGTCACGAACAATGGCGTAAAGTCTTTGATGACCAGCTCGAGTCAAACCCTGTCTCTCTCACTGCGTCAGCGGAGCCACTGTTTGCCCTTCCGCTAGGCGAACATGTCGAGGAGTGGGAGATTTGGTTGAGCAAGGAGGCGGTTTGGGAGAGGTTTTGTACTCTGAGTCAGATTGCGGTACTTGAGGGTGAAGAGAGAGAGGTGAGTCGTTCTTCTATCATTATCCCCTGTACTTCATTCCTGTCTTTGCGGATACTTCCATTGCTCGCTTTCTCCATCTTATCGGAAGAATGCAAGTCACGCACAATATCACGAATAAGACTTGAAAGAACTGGGTCATTGACTTTTTTTTGTATTATTTTCTACAGGAAGCTCGCAAGATCTATCAAGACGCTGTCAATTCGCCAGACGTGGAGACGAATGAAAAGGGCGAGATCGCAGTACATGGCAGGACTGTCGCAATATGGACGACCAAGATCCCTTCCGAGGGCGCAAGGGGCCTCATCTCCGAGGTCGTGGACGCCGTCAAGGATAAGCTGTCGTAATGGAGAAAGCGATGTGGGGGTATTTCGAAGATCGTAGTGGCAGCTTGCGCATCTTAGGCTCATCGATGGTTTGGTGTCATAGCCATTGGCAGGCATGAGACCTAGATGCAGTATAGAGACGATTCGACATTTGCTTCATGAAATTGTCCTCCCCTTCCTCGCATGTCCTTTGTCGCTGCATCCTTCTCTCATGTCGACCCACGCCAATCGACCCAAGAGTCCGCTTTCATGTGCTCATCGGCATTTTCGTGTCTATCTGAGAGTCGTGATGATGTGGTATCTGGCTCCATGCTCATGAGTCGGCAGAGATGTACATGACTAGAGAAAGTTGTTAGTTCTTTGTTCAATTCAAGAACTCGATATTTCTACGTAATCAGTCTTCCTCTTCTTTCCTCCCCTCCTTGTTCTGATGTGTCTGCGTTGGACCATCTTCTCTGCTAGACTCCTATCAATTCTCTTCCCTCCTCTGCCCACGTCGCCTTCGTACTCTCACAATCTCTGGTCTTTCCCTTCACACACAATGCCACCCAGCCCACCACAACCCCAGTCCCTCAAAAAGACAGAAAGAGATAATAAAAGGAAGAACAACATACCATTATTTCCCCTAACAAACGCATCCCCATAACTCCTCCCGGGTTTACGGCCTCCCTCGACAAACTCCTGCGTCTTCTCAAGCGCAATGTTCATGTAGCCGTCCACACTCTGCAGCTCCCCGCGGTAGACGACGCCAGAGTTTAGCTTGACGGTGACTGGCGCGCCAATGATTTCGGACAGGAAGCCAGAGGGGTCGCGGGCACTGTTGTTGCTTGCTGCGGCGGGCTCGGAGCCGTTGGGGGCGGACATTGTGAGGGTTCGGTTCTGGTGGAGAGGTTGGAGGGCTGATGGTTGGGTGACGGTTGTGTGGGTGGTACTGGTGGGTTTGAGGTGGTGGGTGGTGATGGCTGTGCGCGAGAGACTGCAGCTCGAGATGTGGATGTGCACGGACCTGTTTGTCGATATACGCTAGTGTTTAACCTTATCCATGCCTACACGAATACCTCATGTCACCTTCACAAACAAAGGTCAGGTAGGAATGGTCGTTCTGTCAAGTATCGTATCAAGATGTTAGGAGGTACAACAGAAAGGTCTGCAGTACACCACTAGGTGATTTTCAGAAAAACAGAGTTTCTTGGTCTACCTCCAGCGGTACGTTTCCTATAGCACAGACAGACTGTCGAAGATATAATTTTATCCAAAGAAACCCCATCTCCATTACCTATCTTTGATCCAACGACACCGCGTACAAACTCTACCTTGCGTGTGTCCTTGAACTCACCAAATCTGACTTCGAAATCAAACCATCGCCTCCTCCGTCCCAATGCCGTCCACATCTTCAGAACCCACGCACAGCGTCGGTGCATTCATTTTACTCGGCATCATCTTTGCCTTCGTCGGAGTCATCGTAGCAGTAGTACCAGCAGAGGAGGTCGACAGAATGCACAGAGAGACCGTCTCCAAACATCGTCGACGACGATCAAGCACGCGCGGGGATGATAAGGATGAGTGGAGGGTGGAAATGAGGGTACTTCGAAGGTGCAAGGATTGTGGGAGGGAGAAGGAGGTTGCGGTCACGAACAGTGTGGTTCCTACTTCGAAAGTAGGGGATGAGAGTGGGATTGCTGGGGGGTATGGTAGGCACAAGTATTGTGTGCCTTGCTTATTGGAGGATTAATATGTTTTGTGCCTGCACGGTGTTGGAGGATTGGGGGGTGTCGGGGTATCTTGTACGTACGAGATGTTGAGATGAAGGCAGTGCTGAGCTGCTGTCTCTAGACCATGTCTTGATGGTTTGAGACAGGATCGGATTGTACATAATTGCTTCTCCTCTCTAGATCTGATGGTTTTAATGTATCATATTATACTCTGATCAACCATAATTATGCAGACCTTACTGATCGACGAATAATGTCATGGCAAGATATGCATATCCTCCTTCTGAATTTGTCGTTCGATAGTACTGGAAGCGATATACTAGCTGAATGCAATATTACGACTGATACTTCACAGTATGGCCCCGTCACTACAAGAGTACCTTTTTCGTATTAGCAGATATACACAGGGCGACCCTGTCTTCACCTTTTGACTTTCACCTGTGTGTTTTACTTTGGGACTCAATTGTTGCTGTAATTTGAGCTGTTCACATTCAATCTGTATGACAATCGCTATCGCAAGACTGGCAATACAATTGATATGAGAGGCAATATCTGATCGTTGCTTCATAAGTGAGATTATGTGGGCTGTGAAACAATCATGACCTGCGCTGTCAAAAAGCTTAGCGGAGCCAGGCCGCGAGGTGTAGAACACAAAGATATCTCCTTGAATGGCTGCCTGCTCGATCGACTCACATGGAGCTATGAGTAGACATGACCAATTGCAATGCGATCTCCTCGGAGGAGCTACCTTCGACAAGACGAAAGCTCGGCCCAACCCCACCTCAAGGCGACCACCAACGTATTGTTCCACCGTGCTCACCAAAACTATCTCACCAACCTTGAAGACCACACCATACTCGCCAAGAAGACTTGGTGAGCCGCACCTTGTCGTCCGACAACTGCTCACAAAAGTCGTTATCATGACTATGATGGTATCATGTGGCGTGCTGCATCAGCTGCATAACGCAATTGCGCTAGTTGTCTGACCTTCGGATATCGCAGCGGATGATGCGACGTGAGATGGAACTTCATGCTTCTCTCCCAGCACTTGCTAGCAGCGGGATGCGGATTGTCCAAAGCTATACATGCAATCAGAGCTCGTCTTCCATCGCAACTCTTACCCCATCCAGGTATACCATACTGACTCTATGATGGTCGAGGATGATCAAACACGAGCGAGTAAGCAACTGCTGTTGAATGCGGTCAACCTTGATATCCCAGCAAAGATAGGACTGTATGCTCGACGAACTCTTGAATGGCTATTCAAGCTTTTCAGCATTTTACCAGCAGGTTGTTAGAAGGCACCTACCATTGTCCGTCAGTGAGGTTTTGCTGATTAGCTATCAAGACCTGATATCGAGCTCGAAAGTAAGCCAAACAGCAGAACTGACGATCACTGCTGTGCGGAACCGGGTCGTGGGCAAAGACGGTTGTCGCGTACCTCGTTTTATGGTGCCATGTAAGCCTCTTTGCACATCAACACGGCATGTGGATCTCTTGCCTCTTCACATGCATTGACTGGGGTGAGACTGTTTGTGGGTTGGGAAAAAGATTTATATCTATATTGTCCGACAGTAAAAGAAAAAGGACGCGATATCTCTCATACACCACCTCTTTTTGCCGTTGTTCACACACCTTCAATCCTTAGCTCGGCATCTCTCTTTACTCCTTAAGGCTGCCGACCGAGCGGTTCTTCTAGAGAACCGCCGATTAGTATGGCCTTGCAGCTTCTTACCCAGGCTGATGGGTATGGCATCATTGTCGGTCTGTCGGTGCTCTTCTGCCTCATCATTCTAGCTGCGGTGCGAATACAGAAATGGTACTTGGCAGAGGACAGTGACCAGTCTGAGATGTTCATGGTCGCCAATCGATCAGTTGGTACCGGATTGACTGCTTCGGCGGTCTTCTCAAGTTGGTATGTGCTGGTCATTTCTCAACAGCCTTTTGCTCCCAGGACATATGGATTGACTAATTCTTTCCAGGATGTGGATCAACGAAAGTGTCTTCTCAGCCGCCTATACCTACAAATGGGGAGTCGCCCTGCCGATTTGGTGGGCTAGTGGACTGTCCTTTCAGATTGCCCTTATGGCTGCTCTTGGTATCGTTGCCAAGCTTCGGGTACCCTATGCCCATACCTCTCTTGAGATCATCAAGATGAGATATGGCAAGTATGCGCATTGGCTGTTTATTGTGCTAAACTTGGTCAACAATATTTTCGGTTGCGGCAGCATGATTCTCGCTGGTGCTCAGCTAGTGACTGGCATGACGGGCATGCATGTCATTGCTGCGTGTATCCTGATTCCCGTCGGAGGTGTGTATTACTGGTCTCCAAAAGCCAAGACATATGTTGTGGATGATGCTGATATTTGCTCTTCTCTAGTCGTCATCTATACCGCTGTTGGTGGCTTGAAGGCCACATTTCTCACGGATTTCTTGCACACAACAATAGCACTCATTTTACTTGCGTATTTCTCCATTGGAGTCTTGACGAATGAGCATATTGGCGGTGTCTCGGGCTTGTACGAGAAGGTTAAGGCCACGGATGATTATATCGAGGGCAACTATATGGGCTCGTTATTGACGATGAAGTCTAAGAGCGGTACGACATACCTTACAGTGCCTATGTATATTTGCTGATCACGCAAACATAGCGGTCCTCTTTGGAGTAGTCCTCAAATTTGGCAATCTTGCGCTCGTGCTTATGGACACGGCCTTTTGGCAAAAGTCCTTCGCTTCCGAAGTGCATTCGACAGTCCCAGCATACGATCTTGTTTCAGTGGTCATCATAGCTATACCTTGGTGCACAGGAACCATCATCGGTCTCAGTGCTCGCGCAATCGAGAAGACACCCATCTGGTTCGACTATCCAAACACCCTTACTGCCACCCAGGTTAACTCTGGGCTTGTCATGCCATACGTGCTGAGGTCTCTACTCGGCAGAGGTGCCACAGCAGGTCTGCTCGTCCTTATCTTCATGGCAATCACCAGCACGGTTTCGTCTTCTATGATTGCCGTCAGCAGTATCATCTCACTCGATTTCTTTCGCACCTACGTTAATCCAAAGGCATCGGACCGCAAGATCCTCAAAGTCAGCCACTGGGGTGTTGTAGGGCATGGCTTGTTCATGGCTGGATTCGCCATCATGCTCGAGTACGCTGGTGCTACCAACAATTGGTCCACTTACTTCAGGCCCATCATTGCATGTCCAGGCATCTTACCTCTGATTTTGACCCTCCTATGGTCTCGTCAGACCAAATTAGCTGCCATACTAGCTCCAATACTCGGTCTCATGTCTGGTATCGCAGTATGGCTCTCTCTGTCCTGGTACTGGTCCGGTGCGATCAATATCCAAACAACACAGGTCCAACTTCCAGGCCTCTACGGAGCCATTACATCTTTCTTCTCTCCGGGTCTCTACTCATTAATCATTTCACTAGCATGGCCCAGCAAGTTTGACTGGCGCGAGTTCCTCCGCATCGACCTTATTGAAGACAAGAGTCAGCTGAGCAGCAGTCCTTTGACGTCCAGCAGCGAAACCATAGACGAGAAAAAGTCGTCGCAGGTCACTGCAGATGACACGACAAATAAGGATCTCACTTTCACGAGTGGAGAGGCGGAGAGCGCATTCCCACCCAGTCCTGCCATAAGTGCAAAGTCGAATGCTATGGTCCCCCTGGACGATGTCGTACATCCATTCGACAAAGATACCCTCAAACATATCAAAAAGTGGTTCAAGATCGCCAGCATATACTTCGTTCTCAACGTATTGGTTACGATTGTCTTGTGGCCTCTGCCTTTGTACCGGGACTATATCTTTACAGTTAGCTTTTTCGATGGCTGGATCACGATGGCGATTATCTGGCATTTCTTTGCTATTGGAGCGGTGATAGTGTATCCTGTTTATGATGGACGAGATGAGATTGCTAGAGCTGTCAGGGGGATGATGAAAGGGTTTCAAAAGAAATAGAAGGGAAATGGTGGGATGACGATATAGAATGGCTACATATGCAGTAGACGATACTCAAGAACGATATACGATAGAACTGATAGAAATAGAAAGAACGCTGGCAGAAATGCTATTCCCCAATTCGTGCCAAGGGCATAGATGATGGTGTTCAATTAGGACTACTGCTCTGAGAGAACTTGCTCCAATGCAGGATTTACCCCAACGCAGGATCCACAATTAATGATCTGATGAAGAGTCCGAGACTTATCAAGGTACTCATGCAGATGTAGCGAAAGTCAGAAGTCCTCGTTGCCACTAGGTCCTACTAGAAGCACTCCAAGCATGCCATCATACACCAGCAGAGTGTGACATAGTCATACTACCATTATTCATGGTGACTGCAAGAACAACCACAATGACAGCCGCCTAGCACAAGATATCAGAACACACACATCCCGCAATCGACACTCGAACTGAAAGCACACGACAACTCACGAGCGAAGCATCCAACCTCCTCGCAATATCAACAACCCACTCAATCTTCCTTCCCGGAACATACACCGCCATCTTATCCGTCCTCTTTGCAGTCATCACACACGCATCACCAAGATAGAAATTCGTGCGCAACTTCCAAATATCCTGGCCCCGGGCCTCAAGCACGACTTGTCTGCCATCATCCGCCGCATTCCGCACATAGACATCAAACTTATCCTTGAAGGTGCTTCGTTGGGGCACAAGTTGGACCATGGGCGTGTTGGTACGCTCACCGGGAAGCTCGACGTACCAGACCGCGCTTAGTGGCTTACAGTACAGGTCGAATAGGGGAAGGCCGGAGGAGTCGAGGAAGGCACGTTTTTGGGACCAGGTTAAGACTTTTCCTTTTACGGACAATAGCTCGATTGGCTGGAAGTGGTCTGATGGTCCAGCATGGTACGTGGAGTCGTCGCGAGATATGGTAAAGTCGCCCCCGAAGATGCTTGTATGGCTTTGCCTGACTCGTAATGTGGTTCGCTCGGTGGCTACGTGCTCTGTGCGGATGGCGATAGGTTGCTTGAGTACTGCAAGCTGCGGTGGTGACATGGTTGCGAACTAATTGTCAAAAGATGTGGATGCTCTACAAAGGTGATATACAACAAGAAAGAAGAAGAGACGTAGCTTAACTACATGTTCTGAGATCCTTGTGGTTCTACTGTCCGGCAGGAACTACTTGGTAGAATCGAATGTGCTGCGACATACTGTGGCTGTGCTCTCAGCAAGGGCCCAAGGATGATGAATCGTATGGCTGTGGATCAATACATACCTCAGTGGCTCAGAAGGAACAGAGAAATATGATAAAGATTGCAATTTTCTGAATCATCAGATGCTAAACAACATAGTGCACTCCCTCTTAGCATCCAGACGGCGGCCACAAATGTCATCGGTGGATGCTACATATGGACTTTTGAAGTGCACAAGCAATGATTCGCCTGAAACAAATGATTGACCATCTGTTGTGACAAGATCATCTTAACTGAGTCAGTGATCCACGCTGATGGGGCCGCATTGTCAGCATGTAGCGCGTGGCTCAATAGTGCAGTCTGGACCTCGCGGACAATACTGTGCCTCGAGCTTGTTTTACTAGAGTATAGCTATCTAATAGACCACGAATGATCTCTCCGACACGGCCAAGTTCAGATGCCATCTTCGTGCCAGATCTAGGTAGGTGAGGTAATATAACCAAGCCCCATCAATCCGTGAAAAATTGAGGTGAGATGGGAAAGGAGAGAGCCGCCTTGGTCAAAGCGACAAGAAACTGGAACCTGTCTATGGAAATAACAGAACATTTTCACTGACCGTTGTGGTGGGACTGAGCTATGTGCTTCGTGCTAAGCGCCGTGTTAAGCGCCGTGTATTCCTGTATGTCCTCGATATTGCTAAAAAAAAGTGTGTAAACGCCCGGCGCATTTCCGAAATCTTTAGACGCTCGGTAGGACAGCATGCAAAAGCACAATGTTTGATGTAAGTAAGATGTAATATGTATACATGAAGTCAATAGCGCGTGTTGAAACAACTTCGTTTCTGATGGATATTTCTGTGCTGTTAGTCTCAGGCATGTCATTGTAGTGTTAGTTGATGTGAATATTTATGATGAAAGTCGCAGCATATTTATTTCGAACCAAGCTGCTTTGTTCCTACACAATTCAATTGATTCTTTATCATGCTCCTCATGTCTTGTCTGCCGCAGTGTCGCAGCGCGATACTTTGCCTTCTGACTTTCTTTCTCCTGTTGCTATTAGTTCAGATTACCACCCTGTCCCATCCTTCGGGATCGCCATGGTTCAAGCCCTGGCCGGACCATGACGAAGAACAATGCCCATCTCTTCCTGGCCTTGATGATATTCTGGTAGTCCTCAAGACTGGCGCCACAGAATCGCAACTAAAAGTGCCCGCTCATTTGAGAACAACCCTCCGCTGCATCCCCAATCATATAGTCTACTCCGACTACGAAGAAGACGTGGCTGGTCATCAGGTCCATGACGTCCTCGAATCTATCGACTCTGACATCAAAGCCACAAACCCGGATTTTGGACTTTACAACCGCTTGCAGAGGCACGGCCGGGAGAGCCTCCAAGCGACCGAATTGAAAAGATGGGCCTCTGCTCCAAACACTGCCGCTGGCACCCCCGAGAATCCTGCCTGGCGTCTTGACAAATGGAAGTTTCTACCAATGATCGAAAGCGCATTCCGGTATCGCCCGGAAGCGCAATGGTATGTCTTCCTGGAGGCAGACAGTTACATTGTGTGGCCGAATCTCCTCAGGTGGCTCTCTCATATCGACCCACTGAAGCCGCGCTACTTCGGCGCAGCGACTCAGATAGGGGACGTGGTGTTTGCTCATGGTGGTTCGGGCTTCGTGGTTAGCGCCTCGGCGATGCAGAAAGTCGCGGAACAGAGGGAGACCCATGTAGATTTCTACAACGAACTCACTGCTAGCCATTGGGCAGGTGACTGTGTGCTGGGTAGGGCGATGAGAGACGCCGGGGTGCAGATGACATGGTCGTGGCCACTTCTGCAGGGTACAAAACCTGGTGAAGTGGATCTGGCAAAGGTGAAGGAGGGAAAGCGAATGTGGTGTTCTGCGGTCGTCAGCTATCATCATATGGGACCTGATGATGTGAGCGCCTTTTGGAGATTTGAGCAGAAATGGCATCGTGGGGTGAGTTTGGTTCAATTGCGTGTCTTGAAGGGGTTTCACTGACAGCCACAAGCAGAACCAGTCGCTGTTACGCCACAAGGACGTTTTCGAGCATTTTGTCCTCCCGCAGCTTCAGGAAGAGCGACAAGACTGGGACAATCTTTCCGACATGCCCATTCTCGGCGTTGAGTCTCCCAAGATGTGCCGTAAGGCATGCGAGGAGCAGCAGGAATGCTTGCAGTATTCTTACTCTCATCATAATTGCCAATTGTCTTCGGTGGTCAAGGTGGGACGGAGGGATCAGCCGGATGTGAAGAAGATGATTCAATCAGGGTGGATATTGGGCCATATTGATCAGTATGTTCAGAACGTGGGCGCTTGTGGTGACGAGGAGTGGATCCTGCCAGAAGATGGACAATAGAGGTGTAAAGAACGAAACATAGACCGCACTTACCAGAAAGAATGGCGTTACTGTCAGCAGGCATAACACAAGAACTTTCGTGAGCGGTCTTTCACGATCCCAGATTATACCATGGCTCTTCCTTGCGTTGTGCAAGGTCTGTTGTACGATTGTGAGCTTGCGCTATCGTTCTGTAGAAAGGTGTAACAAGTCGATACCCCACATAGCAGATCAGATACTTCCTTATTGAAAACACGTCGTTGGGCGAGCCTGTTGAAGGCCAATGTAAGCAAGCTTTTGTGATGCTATGAGTAAGGTATCGCGATCGGGTGCAGATTACGCGCGACATGAGAACGACGCTTGAGGTCGCGGATGCTGTTGTCTGATTGCACAAATGTCATTGGGGATATATCCATTGAGCAATGAGCATCCAGCTGCTTCGGCCTCATCTCTCTTCTACTTCCCATACCAAGATATGTTGCGCACCAGGAACCACTGAAATGAAAGTAAGGTGATGGGCTGGTCCTAAATCGGAAAGTCTGCCGACACCGGCACAGTGAAGCAAAGGTGGCCTGTTGCCTAGGACCCACCAAGCAGACCCACATCTTGTCACCGCCCTCGAATTCTGCCGCACAGCTCCTTTATAAACAGCCCCAAACCCGCCCCAACTTAGATTGGTATACTTACCTTGCGGGAAGGAAGGCGATCATGAAGGCCTTTCCTTTGGAAGACTACCCTGCATTGCACAGCGCGGCGGTGGACTTCCATCAATCTGGTTTCGGCTGGCTTGATCCGTGCAATTTTTGATGGACACAATGCTCTACGAGTACACTTTTCATTGATGTTCTGGTCAGAGACGACTGGACTTTGAAGAAGAGCTTGCCTTTCGTTTCGCTCGCAATACAAATCATTTCGCTTGCAATTTCAATCTATCCTGTGCATGCATCAGATACTAATCGATATTTAGTGTATCGCAACAACAGTGAGCCGATGAAATGCTGTGCTTGGTTCATCGCTGCTGAATTGTCCTTCGTGAATGCTGCGTTTGTGCGGGTGACAGGAAGCGGGCGCTTGGCAGCATGGCTGTCATGCACCGACTTACCACTGCTCGTTGATGCAAACCCGAAAGTAGTGAGAGCCCAAAACTCATGTACACTGACAGACTGATACGATGTTTGTAATGTGTATCACCATGACCAGTATAATACCTTACACAATATCAGCCAAGGTCAGCTAAACATGCAGATAAATTTTCTGCGATCACTCCGTGTCCAACAACTGGAACAGGGCTGATTGCTTATTTGACAACACCCAAAAGCAATAACCACAGGGACAATGATATGCTCTTCGATCATCGTGGAGCATTCATACCACGCCAGATCACGTTTGCCTCCCCTAGATGGCGACCGCCGATACATTACGACCGCTAGGAATGGACGCGCAGCAATGCACTCTCACCTTGTTTCAATACCCCAACCCGCAAGCCACCGCAACCAAGACACGCTCATAGGCATACGCCTGATCTCGCATACCGAAGCTAACGAGGACGATACTGAGCATATCAGAGCGGCGCTGCTGGACCTGATGAACAAAATACCGACCGAACATAAGGCCGAGAACCTCTTGGCATTCTTGTCTTCCATAGGCACACAATAATTTCGAGCACGAGAGGTAGGTCTTTGAGAATACTTTACCTAGTGTCACACAATCGGACTGCCTACAGCTTTGCGTTCCACCCACGACAACCATGGGGACTGAGACATGCCTCACACACTCTAGCACAGACACTTTGATGTACGAATCCTTCCCATATCTCGTGATAGACTTTGGAGATCATACTGCCAAACTATTCTGTCGGCGAGTCACGATCTTTGTAGATCATACGAGTCTTGGTTGGTACTTTTGCAGATTGGGTAGAGACATCATAATGTCCGAAACAAGATGAAGATGCTGTGTCTGCCTGCCACAATCTGCACCATGCGAGCTGTGAGCTCCCGATAGACGTGATACACCATTTAACATGCACAAGGAACTTCCCACGTGAACCACGCTTGACAAATACGTCAAGAGCTCAACAGTCAGCCTTAGCGACCTTAGCCTATAGGATATCCCAAAACGTTGATCACGAGGTCCACCAAAGACCAACAAGTTCGTGATTTGTGCTCCACTACTCCATCACCAAGACGAGCGGGGCGATGCCCTTTGGTCCAATATCTGAATCGCACAGAACAATTGTCGTATTCCGCATAATACTTCTGTGAGAGAGCTTTGACGCCTATGATATCGAGCCAGAAGAGACTTATCTGAGACGCGTCTAGAAGTACAACAAGGCTTGCTTGAGTACGGAAGTTGTCGTGAAGTTCACAACTTGGGAGAAGACGGCTTAGACATGGCCTGACGACTCGCGACTGAGGTTGGGACCTTTGGAAGAAGAGATCCGAAACAATGATGGAAGACCCTTCTGGTGTCTAAATAGTGTATGTGCTACGAAAGCCAATGGTAAGCATTAATGATCAGCTAAGATGCTCCTTGACTTGAGGCATCATACGCCGAATGCAATCGCCATTACTCCGGCAAAACCCCACTGTGTGACTTTTGATCATCGTCTTTCGCAATACAAGAGTCCACCTTTGCAGTCCAGCTTATACCACTTAGGGCTGAGTTTCGAGACGCATCTTATAGAGCCTTGGCATACCGGGTTTGCGAGACTTTTGAAGATGTTAAGCCAACGTCCTTGCGGGGCAAGTGAGACTCTGCGCCATGCTGACACGTTTGTCTCGTATTTCTTTCTTGGCCATCATTATTTGGTGACCGAGTAATCAAGCTTAAAGCTTACATTAAATTCTGTAATCGACTGCCTGGTGCCAGTTGAACGAGAAGGCACATCCATCTTCCTCGTGAAGCAGAGTGGCGACTTCTGCCCGGCGCGTTGATTGCTAGACATTGCTTTGCCCGCTAATGTCCCGGAGGTGTCTAGCTAGCTGTTGTTTGTGCCGTGGTACTGGTAAACAGCGCTTGTATATTTGACCAATGTAATTCCGCAGGTTTCGCTATAGCGTGACCTCGTAGCAATATAGTAAAAGTCTCAGATATTTGGCAATCTGAGACTATCATGTCCCTGCTCATGCAAATCCAGAAGGGCGAAACTCATTGAGCTCATTAACGGACGAGCCATCTTCAACACTGGAAGCAGGCGTTTTATGTAGACTAGGAGATGTCAGCCAAGGCTATGATATAGTGTTCCAAAGCATACTCACGCTGATGGTGCCGCATTCTCGGTGTGCGTAACGACCTTTGTTGTTCTCATGATACCGTTTCGATCTGCTCCATCAAGGTACTTCGCGGTTTTGATTGTACGAGGACTCTGTAAGTTGGCCATGGGTATCGATTCAGAGTCGCTGCGTTCGATGCCCACATTGTATGATACGGATGTATCGACGCCGAAGTATTCTTCGTCCGTCATACCGACTTCGCGATTATAAACGGTCGTTGTGACCCCGGTTTTCAGAGCAGTCTCGCTCGCGGAGCTGGCCAACTCTGAGCGATTCCTGTGTCCACGACTTTGACGATTGGTGTAGATATTTGGCGTTCTTTCACCGGTGCCATGACCGTAGCGACTCTTTGCGCTTTTCAGGACCACGGTCATCAATGGTCGCAATGGTGGTAGCGAGCAAGCTATAATGCCAAGGTAGAGTTCGAGAGCTGCCCACACAAAGAAGTGATCGTTACTATATTTCAGTCAGCGAAAACAGTGCAATATGTTTGAACATGACATACAAAGCAGAGTCTGGATCAGTCTGGAAGTTATATTGATAGAATATCTTCACTGCGCCGCAAGCAACAGCACTGAGTACGTGTCAGCTAGACTCAGTTCTCGTTTACGATCGAGGACCACTCACATGAAACCCAGCGAAAGCACTAGCGATAGAGCGATCTTGGTCCTCTTGTTGAGCTGCAAATTTAGGACAATGGGTATAGGCAGTATTGCGAGTATCGCATCAGTGAGCATGGTGAAAACTGGATGGAATCGGTCAGCAGGCCGCCAATCATACTGCTAATGTTGACATACCGCTATTGGTTATACCGAGCCCAGTGAATGTCCGAATCGAGAAGCATTTCGCATCCTTTAGGAGGCTTGTGTCCCAATTTGCCGATACAGGTATACATGCGAAGATGATTGTAAACGCGCAAGCGATCGTGTATACCGTGAGGAAAACTGGTACTTGGTCAGACAAACCAAATGGCTGCAGTCCTCAAATATTGAATACTTACCACCGATAGCCCAGAGAAAGCGTCTATAATTTTGGTGGGGTACCAAACGAAGCAGTAGAAGGCAGACAGAGATCTTCACCATGGCAATTCCAAATAACGAGAAAAGCGAGTGAGCAAAGATCCAATGTAAATACCCAGCTTGCTGTATGACTTGATAATGCCTTCCCAGTCCGTTCGCGACCTCGCCTACGAAGCAAATGTATACTGCTATACCAAACAACTGGAGCAATCAGTATGCGTCGATGATTGATTCGGATTTCAGTAACGCACCATACTACCAGCCAACACCAAATCGTCTGATCCGGTGAACCGAAGCATCGCGCCTCGCACATACAGCCTCGTGATGACCGTGATCAAAGCCAAGGCACCGAACACACCAGTAACGGCCAATATTCTGGCAGCATTGCTCTCCGCAAGGTACTCTGGTGACAGCGAAGGCGAAGGCGCAGGTAAGGTCTGCGCAGATGCTACTGCTAAACGATCCATAGGAGCAATGGTGTGGATAAGAAGTGGATCGACAATATATTGTGTCGCGGCGGCCTGTCACTAATGTACCATGTGGTTGAGCAGATCATTGATGGGTTAGCCCTCGGATGGCGGATTCGCTAGATTTCACAATGGCAAGCCACTTTTCAGCTAAGCATTGATGTGTCCCTGAATGATCCTTCCGGTGAAGCTAACGAGCTTCGACGCACGAGCGATGCATACTGGTCCCTCGAGGTGCAGGAGGGAACCGTGTGGCTAGCCCACATAAGAGTTCAGACAGTCGGCCATATTCATACTGCACGAGCAAAAGCTTCCAGATCTTTGGCTTCAGATCATCGCAAACGATCGTCCCTTGGGGCGATTTACGATGCTATATCATCACTGGTCGCTTTCATCTTCTTTGACCAATAACTTGGCAGCGCTCTGTAGGATTTGCCAATTGCGTGACTGTTGAATCGGAGAGACTGGCAAAGAGTGAGAGCACGCATCACGACGTGGACACCCGCCTGCGTTTTTCGACATAATGCCAGGAACCAATGTCCGACCTTGGATTTCGGAAAAACTCCATTCGCCATGTGGTTGTCATATACACCATTGGCGGGGGCGGGAGGCGCTCGTGTCACTTTCCACAACAAATAGGGTGCTCTTGCGAATCACCTGTTCCTGGTCAAAGCACGAACTACTGTACACTATGTGTGGCCTCGCATAGTTTGGATGGGTTTGCGAGATAAGCCGCAATGATCGTCGAGTCTGCTGCTTGGCTCTTCGGTACAGCCGATGATCTCGTATTTTCTGACTTGCTCCATGATAGACTCTCGTGAGTTCTAACCCGCTGCTGGTAGCGGTCCAGCGAAGGCGACTTGGTTCATTTGCCTGTGTGGACACAAATAGACTGTGTCAGGCTGAGCGCTATCTTGAACTCTGAACCAAACGAGCCAACGGTCATGTAACGTGGAGGACCAGGAGCTCTTCTCGGTTGGGTGCAAGTGAAGCTGTCAAAGCGTTTTGTATACTTTAGTCTCCGCCCTTCGAAAAAACGGCTCATCCATCTTGGCAGGATACTAATGCGGATCCGACCCGTCAAGATGAAGCACATGGCATGCCTGTATACCGAGGCATTAGGGCTATCAGTCAATATCAATAGGCTCTGTTCTATAGATAAACGAAAACAACAAACGAGATGAGATCGACTGTCGGGTAAGGATGTTCCAGTCACAGAATTGAACTCAAGCTGAAGAGCGTTGTCAATCTGATCAACAGACTTCTGTCATGGTGACACGGACCACTTGATCCTTCGACTGCAACTTCTAACGGCTGTTTAGCTGCCTTAGCACAGCACTTTCCAGTACCATTCCATAAGCTCCGAGTCTTGTCAACCTGCAATGAACCTGCATAGTGGAAGCCTTCCAGAACCTTAACGTCTACTCGCTAAACTTTAGCTCTACCCTTCCTGTTTACTAGTGCACTTGAGTGACCCGCAATCTTGATTTCTCCTCCAATGCTCTGCCAATGCCAATCCACTACAGCTTTAGTCCGTGGCAGGGTCCTCGCGCGCTATGGAATTAATCCCACAAGAATACCATGTGGGCCTTCTACATTGGTCCAATTCATGTCGGCAGCATTGAGTCCTTTTGAAGCAATACGACTCAAGTGCCGAATCTCCTGCCCGCCTTGCCTTACCGAGAAGGCAGAGGAAACATAATAAAAGCCTCGACGTCCCTCCTATGCTTGGCCCTCTCTCATTAGGGATCTTTGAAACACGTCAATCATGCAGCTTCTTACTCTCGCAACCGCGGCGGCAACTTTACTGCCTGCTGTCATCGCGTTCACTCCTGCCTCCACATTTGGCACAGACGTCCTCTATGTTGAAGGTTTGATCAACCTTGCGAAATACGAGCTTGAAAATCCCCCCACCTCAGGCTGCTCCCTCAAGACTGGCTATGTGCGAAAAGAATGGTAATTTATTGTTCAGCCCATCCCCGTTTCAGTTCATGCATGCTGATCATCGTACAGGAGCTATCTCACTGCGACTGAGAAGAAGTCTTACATCAGTGCTGTCCAATGTTTAATGCAAAAGCCTTCAATCAGCGGTAGCATTGCTCCTGGTGCAAAGAGTCGCTACGATGATTTTGTTGCTGTTCACATCAACCAGACCCTTACCATTCACGGTACGGGTAACTTCTTGTCCTGGCACAGGTACTTCACCTACACCTACGAGAAGGCCCTGCGTGAGGAGTGTGGCTACACTGGCTACCAGCCATACCTGAACTGGGGCAAATATGCTCTTGACTTGGGCAATGCACCCGTCTTTGATGGAAGTGACACAAGTATGAGCGGCAACGGCGCATACAAAAGCTATGCTGGCGCCTACATCCCTAGTGCTGCCACTCCATTCATTCACCTCCCACCAGGTCAGGGAGGTGGATGTGTTACTTCTGGACCCTTCAAGAACATGTCAGTCAACCTCGGTCCTATGGTCTCCGTCTTCGACGACGTGACAGCCAACCCTCAGGCCGATGGTCTCGGATACAACCCTCGCTGCCTGCGTCGTGACATCGGTGTCTACGCCGCCAGCATTGCCTCGACTGACAAGAACTCTACTGACCTCATTACTGACAATGCCGACGTCGGTTCCTTCCAGAGCGTCATGCAAGGCGACTTTGCCGGTGGTCTTCTCGGTGTTCACACTGCCGGCCACTTCTGGGCTGGAGGTGACCCAGGTAAGCACTTTGTCCATCTCCTTTGAAACATAAGACTCTTTAGGCTAATATGAACCATAGGTGGTGATATCTTCGTCTCTCCCGGTGACCCATACTTCTTCCTCCACCACGCCCAAATCGACCGCACATGGTGGATCTGGCAAAACCAGGACCCCGACAACCGCTACTCCGAGATCGCGGGCACCATAACCCTGAACAACAGCCCGCCTAGCAGAAACGCTACACTGGACGACATCCTTGATTTGGGCGTCCTTGCACCAGGGCTTACCATCAGAGACGCTATGAGCACTCTTGACGGACCTTTCTGCTACATATACGTCTAAGTGGATGAAGTGGGAGAAAAATGAAAGCAAGAACAGGAGGCAGAAGTTGCAAATATTTGTACATAGACTTAATTTTTCATGTTCTCACGAACCTCAATCCTCTTGCGAAGACTTCATGTACTTTTCCCCTGTGGTGCAGGAGAACAACTGATTCGCCGTTTTCCCTTGGTTACAGACACCTTCTTGGCGGATTTTAGACCTCATAGGATTGGATGCTTGCCACGATTGGTCGAGATATTGATAGACTGTTATATCATACTTTTAGTCGATGTCCATACAAGCAGGTGTCCAACCAAAGCTGGCACAACCGCATCGAATTCAATTTACCGTCCTCGCGTTGTCAACTCCAGAGCAATGATGCCAATGCTCGGCGGTTCGTGTATTTCTGCATCAGCAAAGTTGGTGTATACAAGATGTCCAACTTCTCGAACCTCTCAATGTCCAAATAGTCCAATGTTACAGAATTTTTCGGTTTCTGAGCCATCACAAAATCATACAGCTTCACAGGAACACAGCAGCCATTTTGCGATTCTGCGATGATCCTGCAGACAACTCTCCCAAGCGGCTTTCCAAATCTCGGGCTATGGCATCGCCCTCGCTGCACCAAAATCACGAATTCTACTTCTCCTTCTTGCCCTCTACATCTTTCTCCTTTTCTCCCTCATCTGCAGTCTCCTTTTTGTCATCTGCACCTTCACTGCTGGGTTGGGCCGGCTGGTAGATGTTGTTGCCTATCGACATGCACAAGTCAGCAAGGTTCGGTCGCACACATGATTGTTTCTCAGCAGGACACCTCAGCATGATCTCTTGCGTTGACTGTGCGTATATTCTTGCGGTGTTCCCTCTGTTTTGTCCCTCTTTGGTCTTCAGGGAAAGCGTACAGAGGAAAGAGATGCATTGCAACACATGAGTGACTCAAAAGCGGTACAACGAGTGATAACGAGAAAGGAGGGAAGCGGATCCATAGCAAATCAAGAGCCAATACAGACGTAGAGAGGGAAAGTTGCAGGTACTCACAACTAGCACAATGCGCCCATTTGCCGTCGGCGGTAAGATCGGCATTCGCATCGCAAAGAGGACATTTGGTTAGGGCCATTCTTCGCGTCCCCTTTCTCGGCCTAGGTCTCTTGGTCTATGTGGGTTTGTTCGTGGAGTGCTAGATATCTGGCTGAAGTCCTAAAGATCATCATCAGTGATGTGGTCTCAAATTTCCGCCTAGTCCACTTCTTCTCATCTTTTTGTCTTTCTTCAATATCAGTAGGTAAGCAAGTGGCAGACTGTACTGTTTCCACCCTGCCTAGCTAAGGTAATCGAACTTCCTTACAATGCCCACGGAGGAAACCAAAGTATAGACGAAAATGCGAAGGAAACGGAAACTACCTTGCGAGATTCAGCTTTCTTCCTATTTGCTTCTTTCCCGTTTTAAGTGACAGTGTGGGATGAATGATTAATCTCCGCGCACAAGAAGAGTATAGCAATCTGTGTAGTTGTCCGCTCGCATGTCGTCAATAAAAGCCGCATCCGCGTCGGCCCATTCGGTTCGGCTTTCCCCAAATCCACTACGAGCCGGCCCGGTGCACTACCCATCACGATACACTATTGACTACTTCACGTGTTGTGCTAGACTATGCTGCATATGCACAGCATACACAAGTATAACTCCGACTGGAGTCAGACATCCGCCTAGTGTCAACACCCAAACCTCGGTATGTGCACTTCCCAGCTCTTCGGCTTCGAAACAAGCCACAAGGTCCACAGCACACCCCTTCATGGCGATCATTCAGTTTGCCATGTTCGCACTCTCATGCCCTAATATCCCCACGACACGGGGCTGTAGATAGGGGAGAGGCATCTGGGCGAAAGCTTGTTTGTGGCATACACCTGTTGAACAGTTTCTGAAAAGATGCAAGATGAGCGAAGGAGGAAAATGTCTTTGTATTCATGATATTCGTGTGTTTTGTTTTGTGTGTAAGATTTGATCAAAGGACTCCAGTTGAACCCATGCTATGCCGCCGCCGCTGCTGCTGTTTCAAAACGAAAAGCACGACCTATGCCAAATTATCAAGACAAGTACAAAACAAGAAAAGAGGTTATGCAGCGTGAGCTATGTTGATCGGTGCTATCCTGAT
Source organism: Dothideomycetes sp. NU200 (assembly GCA_027943355.1). Lineage (NCBI taxonomy): Eukaryota > Fungi > Ascomycota > Dothideomycetes > Dothideomycetes sp. NU200. The sequence goes on along the minus strand of BSCJ01000031.1, from coordinate 60,855 downwards.
GCAATGAAGTGAAAAACGCCAATGCCTGAGATTGGTATCGCTGGGGTTAGTTTGTGGTGACACTCTTGTTATCTTCTTTGTTCCTCCTTCGCTATGCAAGTGGTTTGTTGTCATGGGTTGGTGTTAGATGTAAGGTGTAGTGGTTGAAGGAGGTATAGTGAAGTGAGAGCAGGTTATGACAGAACCTATCGACGGTCAAAAGAAAATTCGAAGATCAGAGCAGGAATGCAGGTCAAGGAAGGCGACGACGACTGTTGCAGCATACATGCATGTATTCCTGATGACAGCAATCGGTGGTCTTCGTATACTGAATAGGCGGGGCAACGGGAGTCGTGTATGATCATAGTTGCCCATCCCAACTCCAGTATCGGCCTGCATCGACGTTCTTCCACGCGCCGTTGACGACCTTATCCCAACCCATCATGACGCCCAAGACACGACAAGCAGCGCTGGAGCTAGCGCAGACGACGGCGTCAGCTCTGCTGAGAACAGCGAGATCAAGGAGGTAGCCCCGGCCAACCAGCTCGCGCAGCGCCATGGCTTGCTGGATGATGTCCTTTTCCTCGTCAGTGGGGTTCTCGGTGTTGGGGTGTCCGCCTCCGAGACCAAAGAACAGGGCGCTGTAAAAGCCGCCTTCCCAGCCACTGTTCTCGTCAACGTGTTTCGTGTAGGCACCGTTGCGGAGTGGCACTGCTGGGGCAAGCGTCTTCTTGCTGGCTAGCACAATGCGCTCCTGTGCACGGAGGACCGAGATGCTGGTTGGGAGGGTATTTGACAGATCGGAGGAATCGTAGATATCTGGATCATCCGAAGCGAGGAGAATAGATGTTTGATGCTCTGCCGCGGCAGTAAAATTGGGGCTTGCCATGGAGGAGAGTAGCTCTTCGGCCGCACTGGTGTAGCGTTCAAATGGAAGGTAGTCGTCGCTGAATTGCAACTCGTACGGGTGAAGATCACCACGACGAATGTGCATACCTATGACAGGTGCTCCGGTGGTTTCGGAGCTTTTCTGCAAGGCAAAAGCCTTGTGGTCAACAAAGGCAGCATCGTCTCCGATCAGACCAAACAAGCCTTCATATCCAGTGCGGAGCAGGTCGTATATTTCGCGATTCTTACTGACGCCGCTCTTGCGCGGCCGAGTGAACTCGTCCTTGAAAGCGGATCCGAATGTCCAAGTCATGGTGGCGGCTGAGGTGACAAGGTGGCGAGCACTGTGAGGGCACGGCAAGATCTGATGTGCTGGCGGTAGAGAGCAGGCAGGTTGTGGTGAAGCAGGGAAGTAAGAAGTATACTTTCCATAAGGCCAATTGCTATCGTCGAGAAAGAACTCTCTGCCTTCTTTCTTCGCCAGTCCGTACGCCAACCAGAGATGAAGGAGAGCATGGCCAAATCCAGCATTGTCGCTTTCCATTACATATGTCAAAGTCTTGCCACAGACGGGTGCATCCTTGGTGGCATCGTTAGACTTTCCACCATCGACAGTGGACAGATCTTTTTTATCCGCAACAGGCAATAGGCCAAGACCTTCGGCTTCAGCGACATCCACGAACGTCTTGTCAACGGCGTAGTATTGTCTGCCTCTGTGGTTCTTTCTCATCACTCTAGACCGACCGCTCATTTCTTCCACACTTTTGCTGACTCTTTCACTTGCCTGGCAAACGTTCTTGTATTGGTGAGGTCGCAATGGGAAGCCAGCAGACTGAGGAATTGATACGGTCCATCTTGGCCTGCCTTGGTCATCCTGGAATATCAATGGTGTTGGATCCTGAGGTAGTGCCGCGTCAGGATTGAGGATGAATTTGGCATCACGGAGAGGTGCAATCTCTTGTATAGCGATCGGTGTCTCCAGCCAGGACGAGCAGTGATAGCATAAAAAGAATGTGGTCAGGCATGCAGCCAGTAATAGTCTCCTCCAACTCAATTGAGACCAGTATTTGTCGTATGTAGATTGTTGCGATTCCCGCGCATGCTTAAGAAGTGGAGATGGCAACGGCTGGCCGGTAGTGGTTGGATGAATCCATAGAAAGCGTCCCTTTTCGGTATCATCATGTGCCGCCGCCTCGATGACTACGGGCGACGCCGCCGAAGAGACCGAGGACATGGATGAAATGGACAGGTTAGTGTTACGTCTGTCGCGCATGCTTCCCGACGGCGGAGCCAAGGGCATCAATTGCGGGTGATGAAAGACGTTGTATAGTCACAACCGAGACAAAGATATCGCAACGGGCAGGAGGAAGATGGCAACGGCGGAAAGTTGGTGCAGAACGCGAACGGGTGTGTCACAGGCAGTGCTGACATGCGTGGGTCCAGATGCAGGCGGGCTTGTGTAGTTTGTTTTTAGAAAGTCTCTCTCAAAAGTCGTTTTCGTGTGTAAAAGGGTGTTCGGTCGCAGCCGGCTGCGCACACGAGAAGAAGAGAAGGAAACGAAGCACAATGAGTATTATGGACGCAGAGAAGGAATTGTCAAGGAAAGGAATGGTAGCGATATGAAAGGCCGACCCTGTGGAAATGCAAAACGCGCGTGCAAAAGATGCAGCTTCCTGAGCCGGAAGGGTGCAGAATGGTGTGAGGCTAGAGGAGTCGCGGCCACAAAGGAAAAGGGACGGGAGGGGCAGGGGAGTATGCATGAACGTTGCTACATGGCTGCCCTGTGCGGTTACGCTCAGACCGATATGGCTACTGTTCTCCTCGGCAAGCGAATCTCATACATGGTCATTTAGGATACGAACATCGTCTTAGCTATAGCGTAGGCATTAGCTGCCTCGTTTGTAGAAGCTGGAGCAAGTCACATTTCGTCTATCGACGTTGAATGGTGGAGAAGGAAGATAGGGCGTTTGAAGGAGGTTACGGCGCTAGCCCAATTCTGATGCGAGGCGCGACCTGAAACTTGAACTTTCCAGGTTGAAGCTCCACTTTAGTCAGCCAAGATTCGGTCAAACCTGCCGTGTTGGCTGTTGGTGGTTCCTCCAAACATCACCTGCTTGTTCAGAATCTCTATCTCAGACGGCTAATCTCCAAATGTCTAATGTTATCACAGACAGAGGCTTATCGTTACCCTAAATTTTGATGGCAACATGATTCTCGATAGTGAGCTGTCCCATTCATTCTAGCTACGTGATGATACTATGGAATGAAGTTGTGTTGTGAGGGCGCCTTCCATGACCCTCTTGTTGGTAGAAGAATGTACCACTCACTCCCTCTTACTGACATTTGTCGAACATCATGATGTTTGCGTCTTGTATCTTTCTCATACTGGTCACCTTACTCACCCCCATACATCTTCACTATTCATCTGACACCATGGTCGAATCACCTCATGCAGAACTCATCACTGCGCTCACTGACTTCTATACTCTGCTCGATACCCTCGCTGCCATACCCCCTGATTCCGTTCATTCACCTCCACACGCTGCAGGCGAGCTCAACATCGAGGCAGCAAGAGCAGCAGGATGTTTCTCCGAAGCGCTCGATCTGCTGAAGATCCTTCCATACCTAGATGCCAAATTGGATAGGAAATGGGAGATACGCCCCAACGCCTACCCAGCCATCTATCTCGGCGGGGCTAGAGACGAAGGCTTCTTTGCAGGTTATCGGGAGATGCTGCACACTATGATGTGGAGCCACATAAAGATGCCTCTCACCGCTATACGTCTGACCCGAACTGCCAACTATGGTATTGGATACATCTACGAGACAGAGACGAGTTGAGTCCTACCCACGGAAGTATGGACGCCTTTGTTATAGTCTTCCTTGACACGTAGCTCACAAACCACGAACAACTAGAATGAATGACCCCATGGCAGCCTGTGAACGACAGCGAGCCAGACGACGTCTACGACTACTTTCATGTCCCCACCGCGCCACCCCGTGAAGCTCTTAGCGAACTCATCAACGACTATGCTCGACTGAACTATCTCGGCATACCTGAGTGGAACGACTTCAATTTCGAAATGTTCTCCGAATCTGATGGTAAAACGCCTGAGGACTGGAACGAAAGGGAGAGCCGGACATGGCGAGCACAGTATGATGTATGGGCGCGGACACGAAAGCTGAAGGATCTGTATATTGAGTGTGGCTGGAACGTGATTGCTGTTGTCCCACAGCCGACCTTTCGCCAGAACTAGTTTCTGTAAAGGAGAGCGGTCTACTGGAGGGACGAGGTCGAGCCGCTTATCAAAATCATGGACGAGACTTCGTGATGGTGTCTCTGATGTGCAGGCTGGGAGGGAACGGGAAGAAGGCGGATGGCGATGCCTTGATTCGTGAGTGGACGATGTTCCTCGAGAGCCATGCTAGCAAGATTGACGTCTGCTCGGTCCAGGTCAGGAATTGTTTAAGACCGACGAATAAAATCCAGCAAGAGGACCTAATAGTGAAGAGAAATCAAAGAATATTGTTGGTCAGGTTCGATATTATGGTACGCCCACACGGCTCCGGCCGACCGCCATCCATGGTTCGGCCAAACCTGCCGCTGACGCGCCACCGGCAGGTCAAACTTCAAACTGCTTGACTTGGCGCCCACGACCTACTGCCTCTCCGTGCTTCTAGAACAAACCGAGGGCACGCCATTCAAACTGATTTTCACTGCTTGGGTTCCTAGACTCATGGCAAGTATGTAGATAGCCTTTTGCGGAAATATCCAGGGCGCAATTGAACGACACAATTGTATACTCGGAGAAGAGTGTACATGACGCAAACAAGTGCATGAAGCATGTGAAACCCTCATGCACCACGATCGTTTCGCTTGGCTGAAGGATACTGCTGCCAAAGGTAGATTCCGGAGACGTAAGCTGGCGCATGCAGGATGTATGCATGGTGACGACTACAGCTTTCTTGTCAAGCAAGCAGCCAACCAGCCACTCAGATGTGAATACTACGGTTCAATACCTCTCTCGTGTGGTCTCGCTATCTGTGTGGGGTGTTTCAGCGGATATACAATAGTGATGTGGCTGATAGACAGCCTAGAGTCAAGCAACCCGAGTCTTGACCCTATAAGCGCAACACCTTCCGCGTTCGCCAAGAAAGGAATGAACCAGATTATCAATGTATTGCAAAACGAGCAATAAAGCACAAGGAAGGATGATAACGTGATTGGAAATTAAGAAGTTCATCGCTACTGTGGGGTATCAATAATGCTATCAAGAAGAAGACCGTGGTGCATGACCAATTTTCGGCGCCTGCCTGGATCCAGGATTTGGCTGTCTACTGCTTCCCCGGCTGACTTGTTGCTGCCTTGATCAAGCCGCCCATGCTGGCTTGTTCTCTCTCGTGAGGTGCCGGCGTTGTCACAAGTGGTGAGACGGGACTATCGTAGACGGAGGACGACGCAGGCGATGAGTCGTTCATTGCTCGATCGACCAGCGTCACGCGTCTGACTTGATGGAGATCTTCGCCATCAACGTCATCGATGGAGGTGTCTCGTTGTAGTGGCTCGTATTCTTGTTGTGGGGGCTGTTGTCGATAGGCTGGATGTATCGCAATCTGTGGTCGGCTTTCGTGCTCGACTTCCTCCTCCACTGTTGGGTTTATGACCGGCGAGAAAGAAGCAGAAGCGCGCGTTGTACTTGTTGAAGAGGGATGCTTGTTTCCATGAACGTAGAATTGAAGCTCGCTCGCTTCCATGTCGGATCTTCGCATGTTATGTGGGTCGTAGTGTGTGTCCTGGGAGAGACCCCATATTTGGTCCATATTTGCAGGCGAGAAGTCAGACGCGGAAGGTTGGCGAGCGTGAAGCTTCGAGTACTTGACGTTGACTCTATGGCGGTGGTAGACGAGGATCGCGTAGACTAGTGTTGCGAGGAAGAAGGCGAGGAAGAGACCGCCGAGGATGGCGCCTGTTGCGTAGCCTGTCTCTATCGCGCCTCTGATGCTCAAGACGAGGAAGATGGTCCACACAGCGCTCTTGATGCAGTTTGTGACGAGGTAGAAGAGAGGGTGGAGTTTGTGGAGGACGAACGCAATGACCTCGATGGTAATTGTAAGTGATGATATGGCGCTGAGAATGAGCAGAACTATGGCGCCAATGGAGAGGATCTTTTGAGCGTCACCGAGCCCGTCGTCTTCTAGTAACCCTTCATGGTCCAGGTCTTCGGCAACAGTAAGCGTCCAGATACTGGCAATCAGGAAAATCAGACTGAAGACTTTCTGTACAAGCCAAAAGGGCCACAAGAGTCCTCTATGCCAAGGCTGCTTGGGGTTATATGGTGACATTGTGGAGACGAGGTGTTTTGAGTATGGAGGTGTGGCGATACGAGAGTGCACAATAGGCGGGGGCGAATAGGGAAGCGATGACAAGAAAGACAGAAACGAAACATGCCTACCTTTATGCTTACGATGAAGACATTAAGCACGTTCTATGATCTGCTGCTGCGGTGTATGGGAATTTTCTTCTCCTCAGGCCGAGATTGTGGAGGCGCAATACAAGCTATCCGCAGCTGCATCCTTTTTGCAATATGGGTAGGGCAATCATGGTCTAAATTTGGCGACGCCAGGTTGTACAACAAGTAGGCAGCCAATGGACGATCTAACCGAGTCATCGTTGTGATGAGCACAGGGTGGATCGTACGCTCAATGCATTGCTTGGGGGGGAAATTGGCGAGTCAAGCAGTGGTGTGCTGTTACTCTTGTCTGGTGGAATGAGGGGAGCGAAGCAGGCATGGGCGCAGTAGACCTGGAGGCAGGGACCTTTCAGATGTCCTGGCCCAGGAGGAAGAGGGCGGAAATAGTGCCGATTGGACGATTTTGTAATGTTTCGGCGAATTATGTGTATAACAATTAGGGGAAAGTATGGGACTACCTTATGCATGCTTTATGAATTGGTGCTGTGACAGTGTGCACAAGTCTTGGCGAGTTTGAGATTGGTGTTTGCAGCAATCCACAAATTGTTCGAGCTTCACTTTGGCAGCGGACAACGAGGTGGTTCTTGGGCAATACGAGTCGAGTAGCAGCGCGTATCCACCATGGCTAACACAATATGCCTCCGATGCCTGTCACGACCGCTCGCTCAGGCAGAGCAGACATTTGGCCGTCCAGTCATTGCATCGCACACGCCGTCATTCTCGACATCGGCATCACTCGCGGCAAACCCACCCAAGAAGAAGGCAGGACCAGCGCCGACCAAGAAAGGCGGACAATCGTTCGCCAAGCAGGGCAAGGTTGGAGGCAAGGGCGGTCCACGCGCAACATCAGGAGGCGGGCGATCGGTGGGTGTGGGCGAGCGCAAGGCTCAGCGTAAGAGAGTCGTCCTCAGCAACACAAATGCCCTCGAGGTGCAGGGCATGGAGGACTTCAGCGCCGAGGGTGTGCCTGATGCAAGTCGGTTGGGCCATGTGCTGGGCCTTCCTACCGAGACGATGGACTCATTGAGAGCAAACGAGGCATTCAAGGCGACCCAAGGATGGAGCATGTTCCGCCGTCCGGCCACTCTCATCAGGAAAGAGACGGTCGAGATGGGCAAGCTGGTCGACGAGGCCGCCCAGAAGCGGACGGTGCGGAGGGTCGTATACGGAGACCGTGGCTCAGGCAAAAGTGTACTGATGTTGCAGGCAATGGCCATGGCTCATCTGAAGAACTGGGTTGTAATCCATGTTCCTGAAGGTATCTTATTCCCCACCATCTTCATATCATCTTCTTTGCCATCTTCCTCTACTTCTTCTGGCTCTTCTCTTCCACTTTTTATCTTTCAATTCCTTGAGAAGATCAAAACTAACACTCCGCCAGCCAAGGACCTCACCATTGGCCACACCTCGTACATCCCCACCACCACCTCCGACGGCACAATCTACGTCCAACCACACTACACCGCATCTCTCCTCGGCGCCATCGGCAAGGCCAACCATACCCTCCTCTCCACCCTCCAACTCAGCCAAAAACACGACCTCCCTATCCCGGTCCAATCCAACATCTCCCTTGCCCGTCTCTGCGAACTCGGCGCACGCGACCCTGACATTGCCTATCCCTTCTACCTCGCCCTATGGAAAGAATTGACTGCACCGGGCCGTCCTCCCATCATGTACACTCTCGACGGTGTCAACCACATCATGCGAGAGTCTGCCTACCTTGCTGCTGACGCCGCCAATGTCCACTCCCACGACCTTGCCCTTGTGCGCCACTTCCTCACTCTCCTCTCCGGCAAGGAGACGCTTCCAAACGGCGGTGTCGTCCTCGCTGCAGACGCCAACAGCGGCCGTCCCTCTGTTCCCGCTCTGGACTTTGCACTTTCCAAGAACCAGGCTGTTCAGGACGGCAATGAGGCCCCCGTTTGGGATCCCTATGTCCACATTGACAGACGCGTGCTGGAAAGCATGGAGGGTGTGGACGTCATGCAGCTGAAGGGCTTGACCAAGGACGAGGCGCGGGGTATCATGGAATATTACGCCCGCAGCGGCATGCTCAGATCTACCGTCAACGAGAAGCTACTGGGCGAGAAGTGGACCCTCAGTGGTGGTGGTATAATCGGTGCCCTGGAAAAGGCCAGCGTCATGCTGAGGGTGTAGGCCTGTCTTTGTAGATATTCTCTGATAGAACGAGGTGTTCCATGTACATGTATATTATACTGATGTCCTTGTCAATTCTTACTGCGATACGGATTTAAACTGTTTAGATATTCATCCTCGGGGCAGTTGCATTTCTCTCTTGTCGCTCTCCAGTCCAATGACATGATGACATGCGTTAAGTACCAAGACTCCTGGCTGCGGCTGGGAGTGAATACGAGACTGTTACATCCTTATCGCCCCCTGCTCATCCTTATCATCGGGAGCGATAAGGCAAGGCAGCATCATCGTGCCTTGCTTTCTCTTTCTCTTTTCAGGGAGGAAAAAAGAAGAAAAGGTTACACTTCCCGGTCTCAGAGGAGACACGCTTTACAGGTTCATGCCTGTCCTGTCTCTGTTACTGTCTTGCCTTTTTTTTCTGGCTTTTTTTTTTCTGACGGACGCACAACGCTTTGCCGCCTCCCGTGCTTCAAATCTCTATAAGCGAGCTCGAGGGGCATCATGAGACTGGGCCGCTATTTCGACAGGTACAAGGTTCCGCAGTGGGCTGCACATTATATCGACTACAACGCGCATAAGCGGACTTTGAAATTTGTGTCTCACGATGTTGATGCAACACGTGCCGAAAGCGTCTTATCTGGTCAGTTTAAACTCTCTCTCTCTCTCCCCACCATTTTCTCCGCATTATATTACATTACATATATCACATGCAACCCGGACGGAACAAGATTTCGTTGATCCTCGTTCTTGCATGACATGATAAACTTACAAGACCAAACAAAGATCTTCACACCTCTCTCCGACGAGACTCTGACAAAGCCGATGCCTTTTACGAAACGCAGCATGCGGCTATCCAGCGCAAAATCGATATTCTTTGCGCAAGGTATGGTATCACACTAGAAACTTTCCCGCACTGCTGCGAGGGCGTTGATGTCGATGAGCTGCACGACTTGGGAGCAGCATTGTGTGAGCTTCGAGACGCTGTCCTACAGGTCGAGTGGTTTCGCAAGGTCAACCGGGATGGCTTTGAGGCCATTGCTGCCAAGATTGCGAGGTTGACAGCTATTCGCTCTGACACTGTGTCCAATGGTCAGATTACCCGCAGTAAGACATCTGGTTGGAAAGGTGAAGGCCGCAGAGAAGATGCTTGTGTGCAATGTGCAACACCATTGCGCGTTGAAGAGTCACTACGTGCAACGAAAGGAGTGCGGCAGACAGAGCATGAAGCCCAGCAAACCCTAGAACTCTTGGACGAAGCCATCTCTGGTCTGGACGAAAGTGTTGTGGGTAAGGCACGTGAAGGGCGCGAGGTGATGGCATGTGTACCGTGTGCGAAGTCATTGCGGAGTTCATATCTCTCAAATAAGCCTGGACATCTCGATGAATCCACTGGTGATCACCATGATATCGATGGCGAACATGGTACTACCTATCAATCACTTGGGATCCGCTCGGCCTGCATCTTGATGCCCTCTCTTGGTTCTGCTGATCAGATATACCTCTCAATCTTGGAGGATGATCCAGCTCGTCTGACCAGATTGTTGGCTTCTGAAAGCGGCGTGCAGCAGCAGACACTTAGCAAGGAGGCTGCCACATCATACTCGAACCTCCTGCGGTTTGCTATATCTAAAAGAGCTATAGCATGCGCGCATCTCCTGATTGAGGGATTGCAGGTTACTCGGGAACCGCAAGACGCGCCTCAACACCGATATCTACATGAACTCATCATCAATATCGGCAGGCGAAAAACACCGAGTTGTCAAAGTGATACATTGTCATCACAATCAATCACCAATCGTGCTAACGGCGTCGTTGACAGTGTCCAATTCTTCCGTGCTATCCTGGAGAAGTTGTCTTCTGAGCACATGCACATGCTCGTTGAGAGAGACGATGAAGGTCGTCTTCCTATTCATTACGCTGCCATGTATGGACTTTCAGAAGTCTACAGCTTGCTTTCAGAGCGTATGCAGAGCTGTGAGCTCAGTCCATACGGTGTCGAGGAAATACTGCTAGTTGAAGATGGGGAACAGTTGACGCCTTTACATCTTGCCGTAATTGGCGGTCATCCAGAAACTGTGGAAGCAATACTTGCCCATCACCCCAAAATGAGAGCCGATGACATGTCGAGTGAGATGCCGCGCGATGAGCTATTGTCGAGCAACGTTCTCGAGATTGCACTCAGGCTGAATCGTCTCGAAATATGCTATAGCCTCATAGCGCATGGCATTGGTCTGGCATACAGAGGCGCGCACGATATGACTCCACTACACACCGCAGCAACTCTGGGGTTCACTGCTTGCGTTGAGATCCTACTGGCAATGGGCCCTCGCTACAATCTGAAAGTCGATGATTGTGAGACACTGAACGGCTGGACGCCACTAATGTTCGCCTGTGTCAGGGGAGAACTGGATGTTGTTCTACCACTACTGGAAGCTGGAGCAAACACCAAGCAGCGAGACTTTCTTGGGTGGACTGGCATAGACCATGCGTCGCTTCGAGGATATGTGTATATCACGCATGCTCTGGTCGCAGAAGATCCTAGCGTCATTCCACCTATCGAAATCTCGAACATGATTAATAGAAGCTCTCGATCAAGACCTATCGATGTCGGCTATACTCAGACGAATGGTCACAGCAGCTCTAAGAAACAGCGCTCGGCGTTAAGGAAAAGTCGCGTTGTTGTCAATCTGGGCTCACTTGGCCCCAACACGGAAGTGGATGCGGTCAAGCTTAATAAGTCCTCTCTTTGCTCCCGTCCAGACATCCCAGCAGGGCTCGCAAAGTTTCGCCTGGAAGTCCGCAGTCTATATTCTTCTGGCAACACATACAGCTACCAGTTGCCTATTCTGGGCGGCAAAGTTTATGAGCCATGTTTATTCGATTTGGATGACCCAGATCAAGCGGGCCTTGCATTCAACATTTATCATGCGACCAGTGATCCTCGAGTCCCAGAAGTCCTGACTGCCAGTGGTGTGGCACTTTTGCCAAACTTACGGAAATGCCTCGGGCAACAGCGAGAGAGTCTTGTGAGATATCATACCATCCCGCTCCTCGGCACCAAGTCTCTTGACTATGCGGGCACCATCACCTTCAGCTTCATCGTCGTTAGACCGTTGTCGCATCCCAACGTGGGTAGAATGCCAGCCTGGCAAGTGCCGACCTCTACAAATGTGGTCGGTCACCGAGGAAATGGCGAGAACATGGTCTCCCGCAAGAACCTGCAGCTTGGTGAAAACACCATTCCTTCTTTCCAGGCTGCAGTCAATCTTGGCGCATCTGCCATTGAGACGGATGTGCAGCTAACAAAGGATCTCGTGCCTGTCTTGTATCACGACTTCACCGTGTGTGAGACAGGTCTAGATGCTCCCATGAACACCCTCAGTTTAGATCAATTTATGCATCTTAACGCGGTACAGCTGACCGAGAGTCGAGCACCGAGCTTTGGACCTCAGCTTCTGACTGAACAAGGAAGTAGCACACCTCCTCAAAGAAGCCGGGCCAATTCTCTGGGCTCAGCGCAGGGATCCCGGGCAAGCGACTTGCGCAAGCGCATGGAGCAAACGTTTGAATTCAAGCTCAGAGGCATCAAAGGCAATACGCTGGAGACTGCCGTACGCCAACCTTTTGTGACGCTGAAGGAGTTGCTAACTGCAGACATTCGAGAAGATGTAGCTCTTTACATTGAAATCAGTAAGATCCTACATCGAGCTATCGCGAAGATATTTAGCCACCCCGCTAACATAATTGCTATCCAGAATACCCTATGCTCACCGAAGCAACAGAAGAATGGTACATGGACAGCTACTCGATAGAGGTGAATCTCCTAGTCGACACAATCCTAACCACAATCTACAACCTCGCCGGCGCGCGACCTATCGTCTTGTCCTCCTTCAGCCCCGAAGTTTGCATCTGCTTGCGTCTGAAACAAACGGATTACCCCGTCATGTTTCTCACTGAGTCCGGTCACTGTAAGGCTGGCGATGTAAGAGCTACTAGCGTGCAGGAAGCTGTGCACTTTGCTAGATCGTGGGATCTGGCCGGGACGGTGCAGAGGACGGATCCGCTGTTGGCTAGTCCTAGGCTGGTGGGGTATTGTCAGAGGGGTGGGATGCAGTGCGCTAGCTGGGGCTACGCTAATGATGAGCCTGATAAGGCTGTGGTATGTTGTTCCCTTTCCTTCTTCTTCTACCTTGAGCATGTTTCGCTGATGTTTATGTAGCGTCTCGCTCAGTCTGGCCTCGATGCCGTCATCGTGAATAATGTCAAGATGGTGGCGAAGGCGCTGGCGGAGCTCTCTTCTACGAACAGTGAAGCTGGTCAATGAGCGACTGGCTTTTCTGCTTTGGAGGCTTCTCGCCTGAAAAAAGCAACAAGGTGGTACCTGGATCGCACACCAAAGTACCTGCTTGAGAGACGGTTGCATTATATAGACAATTTATGTTTAGATACCCTTGTAGACATCTGTCTTGTTACAACTCAAAGAGATCCCATTCTGTGTGGATCATTTTCTTATAGGTGACTCCTGAGTGTTCTGTGTGCATTATCATTTCGTGCCTTTTCAGGAATTATAGAAGAAGACGACATCATGGAATGAGGTGTGAACAATGCACAAATTTATGGTATTTCATACTGGCATTGCTGGAAGGACCAAGCGTTCAGGCTAGGAGCTTTTTCAACGAAATCGGAAGTCAAAGTCTGTTTCAGGTTTGACAGGTCGTCGATTTTAAGCTTAAAGGACCACGGGATAAAGAAGCTCATAAAGTTTGCATTTTCGTCACATAAAACCATAGCGTAGCACAGGTAAGGTATTTTGTTCTACTGTACCTATCACAACCACATGGCTCCTGATATACCGCTTCTCTTACCGACAAGTACTCTCTCAAAACACTTCATCATAAACATGCTCTCAAGTAAATGCCTACAGCTGGTCAACGAAGCGAGTCAGACCGCGTCCTTGACACGACAACAGCCGATGTCCATCATCTCCGACTTGTGCACGATATGCTCTGCGGACTCAGCCTCCTTCGCAGAGGGCAGTCCGCGCTCCGACTTGTGACCAAATCGTTGCAGTGCTCATTGTTGGCTCGTTTTCTGCCATGCCTACGAAAAGTCGGTGAGCCCTGACATTACTCAAAATACCAATCTCTTCAATCACTTTCCTCTCCAGACCAGCGGCACTCTCCTTGAGATGTAGCAAGGTAGATGGAGGATGGTTCACGCCACGCTGGGCTCGGTGGTCAGTGGTCCCTCCCGCCTCACGCGTTGACACAATGATGCGCATTGGGTTCCCGGAAGCCTTCCAGAAGTCTACTAGTATAACACACGCGCCAGGCTGTCTCGCGTAAGACCTGTCGTGCCTCCTACTCCGCTTTCATCATGCACTTGATTGCCTCTTCGTCACGTCTTCGGCCGTGCTGGTGTTGTTGTCGTTTCCGGGTCGTCGTTGTCGTGTCCAATTTTGCGCTGATAGATTGCCGTCTGGGGGTCGCTCATCATTGTTAATGCTTGTCTCATCTCTGAGCTAGGCAAGGTCAATCGTCAAGTAAGGTACGGTAGCTGATACCTCTGTCGGTTTGCTTGCAAGACTTTATCATCCATCCATCCCAACGGTGACCAAGTCCATCCCAGCCAATCAGGGTCGATTCGTGAATATGCAGACGGCAACGAGCCTCAACGGCGGCGCGGGTGGAGGACCTCCCCGCATCAAGCGAACGGTCAGCGCTCCTGGCATTGGACATCACGTCCAACGACGATCATGGAGACCAGCAGAGACGGTGCAGGCGCGTCAGATGCGCAAAGCACTCCCTGTAGTGTTGGAGAATGAGATGGACGACTTCAATGTGCTCCAGGTGCCCGAGAGCCCTGGCCAGCCCACACCGGCCAGTGTTGAACGAACGAAGAAGGCAATGCAGGCAACTCTTGCGCTGCTGAGGAAGTCGTCGACGCCCACTCTGCCCAAGGACGCCAACGGCAAGGAGCAGCAGTTGCCTGTTCCCCGGCAGAGAAAGGCTATAGAATCAAGCAAAGAGGGAGGAGCTGCCGGCGGAGGAAACAACCTCGCCGCTCCCAAGACACCTTCCAAGCAGCTCAGGCGTAGAAGTCACAAGGCAGCTCTCACGGCCAGCGCCAATGCCAATGCACCAGCCATGTCACCGTCCACGCCGACTCCCTCAAAGCTCAAGACACCAAACATTCCATCCTCGGCGCCTTCCTCTGCCCCCTCTAGTATCACTCGTCCACATCAGCCGCCTTCAATCAGCATCCCGAAACGGACACTCAGCACAAGCACAACCATCGTAGCACCATCTCCTCGCATGTCGACCCAGATGGCTCCGCCGACTTCACATCACACCTCGAGTTCTCTTTCCACTTCCACAACAGCATATGCGCCATCTCCTGATCCCGAACCACTCCGCGTCTCACGTAACATTTCCGCAAACGACATGGTTCACGCATACTACACCATCCTCCGCGAGCGAGACCCAGGCCATTACCTGCTCAACTTGAACGAAGAGGAGGAAGAGATCATCAGTCAAAGTCAGTACGCGGCACTGCTCAAGCTGGCGTGTCAAAAGTTCAAGAGGGGAGATGGAAGGGATAGAGTTGCTTTGGCCTACGCAGAGGAGATGCTCGGACCGCTTGGTAGTCCTGCTGGGAGTGAATATAGTGGAGGTGGGGGATGGTGATTTGCGAGCATGTCTAATACTTGGTTGAGAGAGGGTGGAAGTGGAGAGAGAAAGAGGCTATTACACTGCATACCTGGTCGTTCGGAGTTTGATCGTTAGGCTGGGTTACTTCTTTACAAGAGAGAGTCGCTGTTGCAACCGCATTCGGGGCCGTAAAGAGATTCATAAAGGTGACATGGCAAGACGTTTTCGCCCAGCACACAATAGATTTAATTCAGAGAAGTCTTGCAAGCACTAGTAAGCAATCTTTTCTTTTGTGCCATCATGTTCCTCTCTTGTCTTTGCCTTCGTTGTTGCAGAAGCTCTACGTCGCCATTTTGGTCACGTCAAAGATGAACTGTTGGTCACCTCACTTCTGTCGTTTGTCTAACTACTGCTCCAAGGGAAACCTCAATGGGTCCTTGTGGTTATATTTGCTTGTTCACTTCGTTCTCCTCCCTACTGTTTCTACAAACCTTTGCAATCAGTATCTTCATGATCGCCTAGATATCGTTTTCCTCCACATGTGTTCTCAGCAGCAACAGCAATCAGTAAAACACAGACTCTCACTCAAAAACACTTGAAACCGTGCAGAGGTCGCGCATCAAATGTCCACTTCACCAACTCAATCCCCTCCCAAGAAGAAGAAACGAGTTTCCTTTGCCAAAGACACCAAGATGTCTTCTTCTTCTTCAATCCCTCAGGACAACAATACGAGCAGAGTAGTCAGATATTCATCGCCACCTCCCAACACTGCTGCTTTGAGCGCCAGTCGAGACGAAGGCGGTAGCCAGGAGCATGCCGTAACTACTAGAGACGAGAATGTGGCAGACGATGGATGGACGGTCGTTAGGGAGACAGATCTGCCTCTGCGCGCACGTGGGCGTCTTTCGTCTGCCAACGCCTCCGTCAGGGCGAGTATGTCTTCGAGCGATGCAGATGACACCACGATCGAGGTGCCTTCATCGCCATATCTGTTGAAGAAGCAGGAATCTGCTTCATCTCCGCATCCATCTTCATCGCCCTCAACAGCTACAGCTGAAGTGGAAGTGCAAGCAGGAGCAGGAGCAGCACAAGAGCATCAAGAAGATGATGTTTTCTCCATCCCAGAATCTCCTCCGCCACCCGCCTCTGCGCCTGCACCTTCATCTCCCTTGCCCTTCTCTTTCCGCATGTCCACCGCCCCTACCGCTGCAGCTTCAGCTACAGTCATGACCTCACCAATGGACACAGAGATCAGTCCAATGAGCCTGCCTCCTGCGATACCCCCTCGCTCTTCCTCCGCCGCTAATAAACGCAAATATCACATCCCAGACGCAGAAGTGGACATGGATGCATGCTCAGACGCAGAAAACGAAAGTGAAAGACAAAAAGAAAAGAATGCCACCGGCTGGTCGAGTAGGGATGCTGGCTCGCCTTCTCCTAATCGCATAGCTGAGATCAGAGCGCTGCGTAGGATCAAAAAAGGGCTCGATTCGAGCGGCGGCAGGGGCGGCGGCGGTGGCACGGTGGGGACAGGGCGAAGGATAAGGGGTACTGGCCCTGGTAGTGCTAGTAGCAGAGCTGGAGGCAGCGCAGGTGGCGTTGGTGGTACTGGTGGAGATAGGACGGAAAAGCTTATGGAGAGACCACAAACCAGGGAGAGACGGCATGCATTCTCCGAGGGCTCAGAGGGCAGGTTCGAGGGGTTTGTGGACGAGGGGGTTGCTTCCACGGGCAGAGACGATGCTGGTGGGCGATAGTGTTCAGGTGAGGGATGGGACAGCTATTGGAAATGAATATTGAGATCGCAGGGCGGATGCGATGACGGGAGCTGCGGATGTGAATGCGGGTTTTGAACGATTGGCGTGAGGATATTCCGTGCTACGAATTGGGCTGAAGTGAGGCTTGAATGAACGGTCCCTCTGGAATAAGTTCACGCGGTTCTTCGTTAACGGCGATTATGATTGTACGAACCAGGTTCCACTTTTACCAACGTGTCACTGTATGATTGTATTCCACCAGGAAGACATACGTTGGTCTTGAACTGTATAGAAAAGAGCTCAAATAGAGCTTTGTCTGCCGTTTCCATGCGTTTTTCCTTGCGGATGTTTGCCTATTGCATATAACACTCGCCCGCAGCCTAATCATCTCAACTCAAACAACTCCTACTCATCACTCAGCACTTTGCAAGACCAACGATCCACCCGCCATTACACATCCTCAATCCATACTTCAAGTCCTGCTTATCACAATGTCAAACCTAAGTTCCCCAATCTGTCCCGGCTGCTGCCGGGCCCTCTCCGACTGCGAAACAAATACCAGTACCAACGAGCCATGCACACGCCGACCCTCTGATGGCCATAAGCCACAGCGAGTCGACAAGAAGCCCGCTGATCAGCTGAACCAGAGGAAAAACTCCACTACATCATTCCAAGCAGCTCGGCCTCGCGATGGCTCAATCCAGAACAGAATAGAAGCAGAGCGCGCAATGCAGAGACGCAAGATGCATCTGGGTAGTGTGAGATACGGGACTGTGGGTGAGGAGGAGAGCACAACTGATATCACTGAGGGTGAAAAATATGGGAGAGGCGGTGTGAAAGACGAGAAAGGGGGGAGATGAAATGGGAAAGGGAAAGGGAAAGGTGAGTGATTTGCATTTTCTCTTCAAAATCACATTCAAAAGATGGTCATGCTAAAGCAGTTCTACTCTTTCCGTAGATGGATGTAGATGACAAGAAATCTTTCGATACCGATGGAATGAGGAGGATTTGAAAGGGTAGCAGTGCGGCTCTGATATTGCTTACGAAGAGGTGGCAGCATGAGAGAGGGAAAAAAGGAAAAGAAGAAAAGGCTGAAAGAGGGCAAGCAGGGTATCAGCTTGTGAAAAAGGTTGAAGCATGTCGAGGAAGGCCTGGAGATAGCAAAGAGCGCGCGGTCTTGGATGACGAGAGTAAGAATGTTATGAAGGTAGTTTCTAAAGGAGAGTGGCGGATGGTTTTTGTGGATTGGAAAACTACCACACTCTTAGTGTTGGCTCCCAGAAGTTCAATACGACGACGGAAAAGAACAACATGCTCTTGTTGATTGATTTACAAGAGCCAGATACGATCGTCCGGGCACGACTTGTCGACGAGGACAGACTTGTATCGGTCTCGTCACAATGTCTATCTGTGGGCATGTGTGATCGTGAGGGAGCGGATCGCGAAGAGATAAGATATCTAGGGTTGGAAAGCTTGACCAAAGATCATGCTGCCTAAAGCGAGCCAGTCGGGTAAATTGATTCACTGAAAAGATAACGTCATTCTACGGTAGGTTTTGTATCTTGAAGTAGGCAGTCGTTGCAAAGCACAATCGATAGACAATTGAGTCTCGGTAGGCAATTAATCAAGAAAGAGAGAGTAGCTGGAACCTGGTAGTCCGGCACCCTGCATCAATGCGCAGAGTGTTTCCTTGTACAATTACTACAATGTTTCCAGCTACTGTCAAATTACAGTTTAAGCTTATGCGCTCGCAAACCATATTCACTTTTCCCTGCATACAAGTCGCCTACTGATATCTAATCGTCTATTGATCGTGTACCATCCTTGAGTCTTCTTCCTTTCTTGAAATGTATTGTAATCATGACAAGATTGATACTCTATACCACTTACAAAGCTCGCACTACCTACCCTAATTGGATTTACATTGACTAGATGTCTCATCTGAGCTTTTTGAGGTCGCTTCAGAGGAGATTTTCTCTTAGTGATGGAGTGGATGAGTTCAATTTTGCCGCATGGCTCTTTCCTCGACCCGTAGCCTGGTCGAACGAGTGGAGTTCTCATCCCGGTCATTGTCTTGTCCGCAGCCGGATGGCGGAGCCACATACGTCCGGCTCCACATACGACGTATAGATCCACTGGGTATAAGTATATAGACCAGCCATGGTGGCATGTCATATGGTCCATCAACTCTGAGTGCCTGCAAGATAGCGGAAACTTTGAGTAAAGAACTCGGTGAATGGAGTCATCAAGGAAAATTATTCTGATCACTGGCGGTATGCGTTTCCAGCAGGTTCACAAAACAACCACTTTTCCATTTACTAATTTCGTGATTCAGCCAATGGTGGTTTAGGCTTCGAACTTGCAGCTCAATTGCTTGCAGACCCCTCGAACCATGTCCTCTTAGCAGCTCGTTCAGTGAGACGAGGCCAGGCCGCAGTGGCAGAGCTCGAATCTCGAAAGCAATCGGGCAGTGTAGAATTTGTGCATGTCGATGTTACAGACGAAGAATCCATCGAGGCGGCGGCTAGAAGCGTAGAGAGCAAGCATGGAAGGTATGAGAGACGCCAGCATATCCATAACTACCCATCCCACACACTACCGCACTGCAAATACAGCCAAGCCGATTGACGCCAGTCACTTGCTACAATTACCTGATCTGACTATCTGCAATCTAGACTAGATGTGTTAGTTAACAACGCCGCAATATCAACAACGAACGACGCACCAGAAGTCCTCTCAATCTCCATGACGCAACATTTCCAAACCAACGCCACGGGGCCCCTCTTAGTGGTCGAGGCCTTCGTGCCTCTTCTCAGGAAATCCACGACCACCCCTCGCATCATAAACGTCAGCTCGGGCGCGGGCTCCATCACAAATCTCGTCCCTATAAACAAGGGCTTCGGATCTCGACTATGTGCATACCGCTCGAGCAAAGCCGCGCTGAACATGGTCACGGCTCTGCAGGCGGCTGAGCTCGGTAGCGATGATGCTGGCGGATTCAAGGTGTTTGCTTATTGTCCGGGTTTTACCGCGTCAAGCATCACTCCCATGAACACCGTCGAGAATGGTGCGCAGCCTACGAGCGAGGGAGCGAGGCCTATGCTTGCGATCATCAACGGTGAGAGGGACGCCGAGCATGGCAAGTTTTTGCACAAGGACGGCCAGTATCCTTGGTAGAAACTATTTGCGAGACTTCTTGAGAAAGGCCAGAATAGATCGGTTTATTTCGAAATGAAAAAAGCTTCTTGTTAATTGGATTGATCTGATGCTACCAAGGCTTTTCTCGTTTTGCGTACTTCGCTTCAGTGGTGAAGAGAAGGGACTAGTCACTGCTTTAGTGCGCTCGTACATGGTACTATAGTACTATCACTACATTATCGAGCGTGCGCTACGGCAAACCATCTGATTCACCCCATGCAAAGCCCTATTTCATATAAGGTGTATTTGGACGACGTCAGGCGTGCATCACTTCCATCTGAATGTCGTGGCCTATATGGAAGCTATTTGAAATCATGTCGAGGACCGTATTATCGCTTTGGACTAACAAGAATCAAACGACAACCTCTAATCATCCGAGTGCATATAGAAACATTGATGAAGGGCTTTGGATGCAAAGTGCACATGGGAGCGAGTAAGAGTGTGTTTTGAAGGAGTGAAGCATATAGTAGCACTATTCAGTTGATTACATAACTATGTACTTGAAAAGAATCATTCATTACAAACATCCTGAACTGGTTTTATTTGTTCGTAAGCTTCATTGCAGTGGCGACCAGGGACGTGGAGCGTCAGCTCATGTAGACTTGGTGTAGCCGGGATATGCGTTGAACTGATCCATGTTGATGTTGTTCAAGGTAGGGCACCCAAGGCCGTTGGTGGCGTTGTTGAGTGCGCTTCCAAGAAGATCGGTGGCCGACGTGTCGGTTAAAAGACCGGAGAGGAAGTCAGGAAGTGCCTGAACACCGGCTTGAAGGCCAAAGCACATCAGGTTGTTGCCCTGGGTCAGGTCTTGAAGGTTGTAGACACCACCGGTGAGGTTCTCCACGTCGACACCAGCGAAGCTGTTTACAGTACCCTGGTTGCCACCAATGTCAAGGAACTTCGGGTACTCAAGGGCAGCCTCTGTCAAGTCAAGTTGGAAGAATGGGATAGTGTATGGGTCTGCGGCGTTGCGGGTGTACCAGTTATCAGGAATACGTTCCCAGCCGGGAGTGTAGACAAAGTTACCAGGCTCTCCGGTAATGGAGAAAAAGGACTTGAGAACATCACCGTTCAGGCGACCTTCAGGGTACTCGGCAGACTTATTGGCCATGAATCTGTAGATGAAGGTATAGGCTGCAGGCTGAACAATGACACCTGAGAAAGGGCCGTTGAAGAAGTCAGGGTTGTTTGCGATGCTTTGGTCGAAGCGTTCAGAGCGGAACTCTGTCAGAAGAGGAAGGTCGTAATTGTCTTCTGCGGCACCCTTGTTGTACAATGCCTCGAATTGGGACAATTGAACAAGGTAGTCATTACCATACTCGTAGAGGTCGCCACGAGTGGGAGAGACGTCCGCCTCATACTTGTTGTGAGAGCCACTAATGCCGTTTGGCTGACCAAGGCCAAGCAACCCAGCAAGGGCACCGACCTGAGGAGTAGGGCCACCGATGGACCACTTAGTACCGTCACCATCAGCGACAGCACCATAAACTGCAAGGAAAGCACCAAGGTCAAGACCCATGCCAAAGACTTTGTTGGTACCCTCGATGAATTCTGGGATGGTGGCAACTCCGTCGTGAGGGAGGTAACCGCTGCGGGAAGTCAGAATTGTGAGATATACTGAAGCTCATGGTATGTTCTTACTGGTTTGCAGCCGCATTCAGACCCGGGCAAGGTCCTCTCTGGTCACCAGAGCCAGGAGCAACAAAGGCGTAGTCGCCGGTAGTACTGATGTACTGGGCAGAGGCATCAAAGCTTGGTGTGCTCTGACGCTTGAAAGCAGACTTGCTTCCAACCTCTTTCTCGAGTTGTGCCAAAATGCTTGGGTATGCTAGTGCATAGCCTGCAAAGGCCAGAATTGATAAGGCTGATCTCATTGTTGCGAAGTGTTGTGAATGATGAGCGCTGTTGATCATGATCATTCCTTCAGAGGTCGGAGACGATCATCTTTATAGTCATCCCTATGGGTTCGATACTATTACTTGAACCACCTCGGCATTTTCAAGTAGTTTGGCTGGAGTTCGAAGAGTGTCAATGATCGACAGAACAAACCCGTTGAAGTGTCATTAGCATATGGGCGCCATGCGTCAAAGGCTGAGTTAACATAGTAATGTGGGCCATTGACAGCTAAGGGAACCTCCATACCATCAACCACAAGTGCGCCACTTGCGGGGGTAAGGTTTCAATGCACATTTTAAGGTGTGGAGATCCGCAAGCGAAATGCAGTTTGGAGTATAGCACTGGCGATCCCTCAACATGTCGCCAGGGGCCCTTGATAATTAGTCTGCTCTGATAGGTGGGCATACAGAAACGCTCAGTGTCTACGTCGTTCCTGAGAGTCATGAATCCAAAAGAAGCTTCGTGGCTTCGTGGCGTTGGCAAGTGTGGCATCCGAGGCAACGTTTTCTGGACCTGCCGTCTTATTCCCAGGCTCACTCACATCCAATGCTGTTTGCCACTATTGATGAGAGGCAGTTATGGCGTTGCTTGCATAGACTCGCCATTCTGCGCAGACCTCAGTACTAAACTACGGGTAGAGACGGTACTTGCATGTTTGCATTTGTATATTACCACGATTAATAGCAGGAAAGCGCCGAGGAGATAGAGTGGATCTGCAACAGGGTCCAGACCAAGAAGTTGATGATCACCAAGCTCAAGTTCAAGCATAAAATCATCTGTCCCAGAAAGGAATGGCGACATCATCTTCTCCGCAGCTTGGCACGCAGTATACGACAGCAGAATCGTCCGGCCATTGGTCGCCGCTCACTTTACATCTTCCGAGTCAGGAACGTTTCTTGCAAATCTCACCTTTCTACTGTAGACCGAGGCTCGCCCACACGAACAGTGCCATACTGAAATTAAGCATACCGTTTATCCACGGTCAACCACGAGACTTGGTCATAAGTCCCCCGCGGAATGCGCGTGAGATTCACTAAGCCCCATGGCGTGCCTTGTATTGGCCGTCCAAAGCACGCAACAGTCGGCCATCCTGGTAGATGTAAAAAACGCTATCCAGCCAAGACAGCATGTATGGCATCAACCAATTAGGTCCGAGCATGTCGGATTTTTAACATTATTGAGCCGCTCAGTTGCTATGGTCCTGGCCCAACCCAAGATCTGTTACGCAAGATCTGAAGACGCGATTGCCACTAAGACTTGAGCGCTAAGCTCGGTTTTGGATCGGCTTCAGCATATACAGCATTCCTGTTGGTGAGCAACGTTTGTGAGTTTCTTCATAGGAGGACAGAATAAATTAATTGTGAATACGTCCAGACTTCAGTACTTTTCACATCTAGTATTCAAGGCTGTGGTTCCACGTAGACGGCATAACCGTGTCGTCACAACTCAACTGGCATCGCACAACGAGGCAAGCTGCAGGTAGGTCCAAGATGTCTCATTAATCCTCGGAGGTACATGTCGTCTTTGCCTTCGCCGCTTTCTAACACTCGCGGTGCTTTCTAACGGTGCCATTATTGAAGCATGTGCAGGACTAGTTATGCGGACTAATACTACGGAGCTGCAGAAACATCTTACCAGATTCTAGGAGTACCTATTCCTCGGCCCACAGCCTTTTCTGCTGTGTGACTTCGCTGAATTCCTATTCATGGTTCGTGGTGTTCGATTTCCGCCCACAGAACGAGGGCCTCCACCACAACATTGGTGGCTACGCTTCAGCTACTCCCAACAGATTAGTCATAGAAGCAAAGCCAAATCAAGACGCTTCGTTTCGAGCCTTGTCGAATATATCCTGGGCTCCTTCTTTAGCCATTCACCACTGAATGCAGCGTTCTGGAATGATTCCAACTACTAGTTCACGATGGCCGCGAGCTACGACATGAACTCAAAATCGTGGCAGTAGCCAGTCATTTTGAAATCTCAGCACTCGAATCTGAACGGCTTTGCTCATGCAAGAAACGTCTAACAAGTCATGCTTGGCCGCCCAGGAGACTCGTGTCTATATCAGTATCACAAGTCGTCAACCAGAACACTCGAGAAAAGACACTGTAGTGCGAAAGACGCTAGCAACATACGCTCAAGCTCCGCATATAGCCAGGCGGCTCGTAGGGCAAGACATCACCCAGGCCGGCAGTGGTTGTCGTGATGGTGATCAAAGCGTGGTAAACGCTGATCCAATAAGCGCCTCATGTCGATCACCGAGGCAGATGCCACGATACAGAAGTAAAAGTGTTCAGATGTAGGTGCGGCCGTGCTCATGATCATGTTGAAGTTGTTTTAAGTGCGCCTTTTTATTGGATTATTTCCTATTGCCACTCGTATTCGCAGCTATGCGTGCGATCGGAATGACGATGATAGAGACGTCAATTAAGTCAGGCCTACAGGTTACGAGCGAAGAGCAGACGTATGCACTGAAGAGCAGAAGTATGCCTTGAAGAGCAGAAGTAGACACCTTTTCCAGACGTCGCCCGAGATTCGTTGAGCGCTGTGAATGAGCGAGCGCCAAATCTTTTTACAATTCGCACTCTCTGTGACTGGCCTCCGACCTGTCGAGGTGTTCATTGCTTATATTGCTGCCGGGTGTCGGTAACAGTAGCCCTCTAGTTGGCCTGCATGCCGCCAGTCTTTATCCAACAATTGCCCCAATTTATTGTCGCCAAGTCTATGGCTCGGTGCAGGAAACATCGACATCGTCTGCAATGTATACTGCCGCGCTAACGACGCCCAATCCAAGTCAAGGAATAACGACGATGTCCTCCTTTGTCTTGACACATGAGCGAGGAGCAAATCAAGAGCACATGGGGCGTTGATCTTTCAACGGCATAAGTATCACTTGGCTACCGTATCAACGTCTCACTACTAGTCTTCGCCAACACAAGAGGCATGCACAATTGGCTCATTATTACTGGCACAATGTAAGAAAAGAACAACTCAGAAGTACATACCCTATCAGTGACACCTACCACCCCTTCCGATCTCCACGACTACACTAAGCAAAAGTTATTTCAACAAAGTCTTGTGTCAACAAGGAGCATCCCTGTCACCACCACCACTACCACCGCTAGAAGACTTGAGCAAGCTCGATCTCAGCATGTGATTCTTTGCTTCGACATCGTATACTTGTACACTCCTTCCATCCCGTCGCTCCCTACGGGGGTTGGACCAAATATCCATGGCAAGAGAAGCTCAACATGCTCTCGACCTATCTTTCCACGCGTTTACCTGGCCTAACCACAGAGTAAGATGCTTGTCCTGAAAGTGGGGGCGAGAGACTACACGAGAACAAGTACAATGCGATACGTAGCTCTAAGAAAGTGTAGGAAGTGAGACTAGACTCGGTTGCCGAGCTCGTGGGCGTTGGTCAATGCTTGGGTACAGTACTACTTGTTGTACGTACCAGGCCAGGAGATTCTATCAATGATGATGTGGGCACCACGATAGCGGAGACGGCGGAACGGAGGGGCATAGTCAGGTACAGAAAGGTGAGGCATTTTTCCATTGGTCAAGCAGACGCGGAGCCAGAGCGAGGGCGACGTCGCGCAAAGAGTAGCTAACAGGCTGGCTGGGACGCATGTTTCACCGATGTGTATAGCGAGACAAGGTTGGAGTACATCGCGAGTTGGTAAATTCGCAGTAGTGTTCGGCTCTTTGACTGCACCCTTGGCTATCTTGCCTGTATCCGAACAATGTAATACTTTCTCTTATAGCTGTAGATCTAGATGCATGAAAAAAGAACAATCACTGATCTAATCAATGTGCGGATTGTCAAATAGAAAACCAATTGTATCTAATGCCTGTCTACACTTCTCTCTTGTCTACACTGGCTCGATACGTGAACTCCTTCCAGATCGACCTCCAGAGCTTGCTGATCACACTTCCTAGCAACTCCCGGTGGGACAACTTTGGAAAGAAGGATCAACACTATACAATAGATGAATGCAGTATAGTAGATGTCCAGGCAGCAAATCATTCCGTAAGCACGGTGCGGAAGGAAAGGTAATACAGCATATACTACAACACAGCGCTATTTGTGCAAAACAAGCAAAAATGACTATCGCAAAAGTATCCACCATATCCCATTCCTCAGTCTGTATAGCTCTCCCACCCCTTCCTTCATCATGATCATGCCTTCGTTCTTCCTCTTCTTCCTCCATCCAAGTTGGTTGCGTTCCTTACTTTGAGTTCTTTCCTGTTTGCCGTTTGCTTTTCCAAACTGGCTCTGATGATTTACAAACTCCTCTGTAGTCAATAATACAAGTAAATACACCCACTCTCCTGACTGTGGGAACAATCTCTACGGACCATCCATCGAAGAAAACAAGTTCAAGACAATAGCGAATGATCCAGCTTTCTTCTCTCTTCCCCTTATGCAAAGTAACATACAAGACTAGAGTAGTAGGAGCAAGAAACAGGCGAAAGAGGGACAACGAGGTGAACCAACGAATAGTGAGAAAAAAGCAAGCAAGCGAAAAACGTCAAAAAAACAGATATGAAAAAGCGATAGAACAAGACATAAAGTCATACAACAATAAACTATACAGCCCGCCTAAGAAGGACCCCAATATATGTATATGAAAATCTCAGCCGGTTGCCCTGTTGAAAGTAGCCCGTCGTCTTTGCCATGACCATATATATAACAAAGTGGCTCAAGCGAGACCATCATCCTCACCTCACACGTAAAGCGCGTGAGAGAGAGAAAGACAGAAAGAAAGGAGAAGATCTGTACAAAAGCGAGAGTAGAGGAGCAGACAAACCAAAAAAAGGCCAGAATCCACCCATATATGCTTGTACCGAACAAACCAACCCATGAAAAACGAGCGTGGACCTCCCCAAACCGAGTAAAGCAAAAGCAGAATCACAGACTTGTAAACAATGTGCCAAAGAACAGACTGAGGCAAGCGGGGGAAAAAAAATCAAGAACAAACCAGACCAGACCAAACAAAACCTGACCAAAGAAGCCAAAACCAGATCTATAAACATCGCGCGTAGTACCCATCGTTTCTTTCACCCAAGGCAGCCGCCCCATCCTATGTCCCCCCACACTTATTCCTCCCGCCCGAGAAATGCCATTAGTCTGCCAGATATATACCCTCCGCCCTCCCCTACCTTCCCAAGCCCAGTCATAGGAATTCGTTAGACACCACCCTTCCTCCTCTTTTCCGTCAGGACATTTGTTGTCCACCATTTGCCTTTTTTTTTTTGTTCCTTCATTTGTTGTACATTTTGTTGTACATTTGCTACACCTCTCATCTCTTTCTTCACTCCGTTTTCGGTTTTCGAGCGTTGTAGTATGTTTGACCTTTTCGCTTGTTTGATGCTTTGGTAGATGAGCCGTCCAGGAGAGAAACTGCTCATGCCTCTGCAGGAGTGATGAGCGAGTGTGGAGAACAATACCGGCGAGAGAAGAGCCAGGAGCAAAGCTCGCATTGAAATTGGAAGACTCGCCAGACTTGCGGATTGGACGGTTGGTTGGTCAACAAGAGTTCGTGGCGGGACTCGTGAGCAACTCCAACGCAGAGAGATCCAGTTGAGAAGAGAGAGTGAGACGGAGTATTGGCTAGAGGAAGCGAGTGACAGTAGGCTATCACTGTTTGTTAGTCTCCTGTACCGAGAGCAGAGAGTTTGTGAGGCAATAACAGGTCAACAGAAGGAGAGAATCGTGTCAAAGTTGGCTCTGGCAGTTTTTCTTGGGGAAAAGGAGCGAGAAGAAAAATAGAACGAAAGAGACGGAATGCGATAGAGGAAATCAGAACGTACCTTGACAGCACTGTCTACCATCCATATGGGTCGTAAGGCAGACAGCTGATCTTCGTGCTCCTTGCACGGGAGAAAAGAGTAGTCGCGAAATGTCCAGTAGAGCCCAATCAACCAGTGCGCCAGTCCAATCCCAATCGACCGTTCACTCAACCAAACAAGACCATACGCCTGTACACATCCTGCATTCGTCCTTTGAATCATCAACAACTATCCTCTGCCCTCTCACACCTCATATCCCCCATCAAGCCTCTAAGAAGCAGTGCGCCTGCCCTCTCTCTTGCGAGACTCAATCAGTTGCTCAGACTTATGATACAACTCATCCAGATACCGCATAGCCTCAGGATCCTTGAGCATCTTGGCAACCTGCAGGCCCGCGCTAATCAACTGCAGCACATTACGATCGTCCTTGAGTGGTCTACTCTGATGCTTCGCCGCATGCCGCATCTCGAGCGAGTTCTCCAACACGGTGACCAATTGCTTGATCTGGCCATTGTAGAGGACGCGCGCGGGGATACGGCGTTTAGTGGCTAGGCGCTTGAGCAAGTAGCACCACTCTGTCCACTCGCGGTCGGCGGGCTGGCGGACGGGGCGCTTGTCTGGCTCCAAGGGGATGGGGAACTGGTACTTTGCTACAAAGTCGTAGGCGCACTGCGAGAGGCGGTCGTTGACTTCTGTCAGGATGGAATCTTGCTCCTGCGCGTACAAGGAGATGGGAAGTTGGATTAACTCTGACTCGCTGACTTCAATGTGCGAGTCGACGGGTTTGGCGAGGAGTTGATGGGGCCCATCGAACTCGTCACGCCCGGAAGAGCGGCGGTGCGGCGACGAGGCGAGAATCTGGCCGCCTTCGGGGGTAAGTAGATGCGAAGGTGATAGTTGGGGAAGCTGGCTGAGGGAGGACTGGTGGGAGAGCTGCATGGGTTGAGAGTGCATTTCTGGGGGAGTAAGACCGGGCGGAGGATTTGGAAGGTAAGGGTTTGAAGACACGGAGCTACCGTAGTAGTCGGAAGAGTAGCGCTGTCCTTGAGCTTGTGCTGCCGCGTTGGCCGCCGCTGTCGCCATTGAGCTGCCGGCCGAGGTGGAAAGCCGGGAGTTTGCTAATGATATCGAGTCTCTACTACTGGGGGTGGGCCACCCTTGGCTGGGTGCTGGGAATGCTCGGGATGTTTCTGGGGATGAATAAAATTGCTGCCTGGAAGATGTGCTTCCGATTTCTGTGAGAGTAGGCTGTCGTTGGAATCTGAAGTGGTGGGAAAGGTGTTGTCAGCATGATGCTATATCGCTCGCCCCACAATGGCGTAGCAGGCAGCGAGCCAAGCAAGCAAGCAAAGGATAATGAGAAATGCGAGTACTAACAAGTTACTGGATGAATTGTAGGTGAGTCTTCTTCCTAGCTGCGGTCTCTGCTGTCCTCCTCCTTGTTGTTGTGCTTGCTGTTGCTGTTGGGAGAGTTGTCCGCCATATCCATCTCCAGAGCCGGCATTGCTACCTTGGTACATGTCTGTCTTTGCGCCGAGCCCACTAAGTTCGAGGTGGGAGAAGGAGTTGTCGAGTAGGCGAAAAGCGGGATCAAAGGTAGTATTTGGGCAAATCCTTGCAACCATCACCGATGACATATTATTTCTCTCTTCCACCCTTCCCAATGTTTGGTTCACTAAAAAGCCTTTGAGAGATCTGATCACAACAAGGCTTTTTACCGGATATAGAGCAAGAGGAGATTAGGGTGGGCGACCTTTTCTGGACGGGGAAAGCTTTTACTTCATATAACCCTCCGATCGAATGGGTACCGTCCCTGCTCCGGAGGCTCTTGCAACGGGAATATGAGTGGATAGGTACTGCCACTTTGCGTTTCCATTAACTACCAAATCGTCATCAAAACGCACGCCCGCCCATTCGTCCATGCCTGGGTGCTCGCAAATGAGCAGGGATGCAGTGGTGTGTGCACATTAACGCCTCACGACAGGAACTGCCCGTAACAGACAGGTCCCAAGATTTACCTACTGATCCCAAAAGGTTACTCCGACCTGGCGGGCGGGGGGAAATGCGCGACGGCCGCGTCGAAATGGCTGCCCGACGACCACGATCCAAGCACCATGATTTCGCGGACCAAAAAATCTCCCATTTGTTTACGGGGTGCACGGGGCCAAACGCACGCAGGGCTGAACAACACATTAGCACTCACACACGCTACACATGGGTAGTACACGGTCATAGATGGCTTCAGTCACGAAACAGCTTTGCGGGCGCTGGGCTGAAGGGAATTGGCTCGGACGCAGACACACTACGGCCAGGATAGCCGTTTCATGACTCGATCGGAGGACGACACGCCGCGTAAGGCGCCGGGAGACAGCGGTGTGGCTGAAGACAAAGTGGAGTAGCCTTTTTGGAGGGGAAGAGGAAAAGGAACGGTCGTGCTCATGACATGCAGAATAGCCCAATGGCTTTTTGCCGTTTAAGGGTGCCTTGCATTGAGTGAACCAGAAGCCAGGCTGGGGGACGAAAAGGTGGCGTGGCTGCGAAACAACCGGAAAAAGAATAAAGTCTTTCGGTTTGTGGTTCCCCCTTCTCCAAAGCCATGTGGTCGTCCGATGGATGTCGGCAGTAGCGCAGCGCAGGGCAACAAGCAAGCAATCAATCGGGCATCAGTAAGCAGGATAACGAACCCACAAAACATCACGACAGCATCAGAAATTGCTGATCATCAACCTTGTGGTAACGCAGATTGAGCAATGATCCGGGCGTGATGCGAAAGCGGGTAGCAGAAGAAGCAGCGGCCTCCCTGGTTGCCAAACAAAGAGAGGTACATTGGGCAGCAGCTGGACAAGGTGTCGAAGGGTACGCGCTTGGCCCGGGCTTCCTTCTAGAAGAAATGACTGCGGATCGACGGCGCGGTTTAACTTGTTTTACTCGAGGACGCTCTGACGTGCCGAGCGATCTGCGAATTTGGGCAGGCCTGCATCATCGACCTCATCAAATCTACACAATAATAACAGATTGTGGGCGTAATTTGGTCGATGGAGGGGAAAGACGCTATTGCGCGATATGCGCATCTGTTGATGCTTACTTTCCCGGTTGCCCATCCCGGGGGGTTTGCGATCATGATCATGGAGAGAGACAATGAACATGTACTGTTGATAGTGCCACAAGTGCCTTGAGTACATTTAACCAGCATTTCGTACCGGGAAATAGATAGACTTCAGTCCCGCATCGGCTGCTCGTCATGTGACTGTATCAGTCTGGGACACGCTGTTTCACCCCTGTGAATCCTCGAGAGTTACAGGCGCGTCACTACAAAAAGCTTCTTCCTCACGGCCACATCTCATAGGATGGCGGCGGTGTGTGCCAGGTACAAGAAGTACCTTCCATGACGATATGGTTGGTTTTGACTTGTGTAAGTAGAAATTACATGATGGGTGGACGTGCGAGCATGGTAACGCCGAGGAGGTTAAAAACATAATTCCGACCAAAACTGGTAAATAGATGTCTGAGGGTATCAACGGAGAGGAAACAGCGGCGCGACTCTCAAAAGGGCCTTTACCCACCACTGCAAATGCCACACACCAACCCCGAAGCATAAGAATCAAAACAACGACCAACGTCACCACCGACACGTGTGTTCCACAGGCCTGTGTATAGTCCGTCCTGCAAACGTTAAAGAGATTCCCAAAAGGCAACCAATGCATCCAAGCACTCCCATCCGTGGTAATTACTACTCATACAGACACATTACACTCCATGGCGTCCTTCTAGAACAACAGCTCAAGCCATCTGCTCAGCCGCTCCAGGCAGGGCGTCCCTGTCATGTTCAACCTTCTCCATGACAGTATCTCTCTTGACACGCAAGCTTCCTCTATCGCCTCTGACCACTTGGCCAACGTCGACCTTCTCTTGTATCATTTCATCGAGCAACTTGGTCATCTCGTCGACCGTTCTTCGCTTCTTCTTCGTCTCAATGGCATCAGCACTTCTGGTCCTTGTAGGGCCCGTGACGTTGGTCTCTTCTGCCTGTTCGTCAAGTACTGCGACTGGCGTGAGCGGCAGCCGGGAGAAGTTCTGCACGCTCGAGCCAGTAGATGGTTGAGAACCATGACTGGCACGTGGGCCCCCTCCTTTAGAGCTAGTGGGCCGAGTCGGGCTACGATTGCCAGTAGCTGGCTTGCCAACAGCAGTAGTGATTGCGCTCCCAAAGCTTCCGTCCCTTCGGAAAGCTGGGTGATCCCCGTTGAATCCGCTGTCAAGGATATCCCTCTTCCTCGCGGCGCTGCGCAAAGCAATGACCATGCGGATCTGGTCATCAAGCTTTGCCCGGAGTTCCTCAATTTCCCGATCTTTGTCTCTGATGATTGCGTCCGCGTCACGCTCACCCCCAGCCTCCATCGAGTCACGCTGAGGTGGTAGCGCCATGTTGGTCTTGCTATGACTGCTGCGCCTCGCCTGTATAAGGCGCTTCTCCAGTGTCGCGATATAGCGATTCTTATCTGACAGGTCAGCTTGCAGTGTGCGAATCTGACGGTCCTTGGATGCCTTTCCTGATACAGACTCGACTGAATCAGCTTCGGCGTCGTCATCCTCCGAGGCAGATGCGAGCTCAATCTGCGATGTCGCAGGGGATGGCATGATGCCGATCGTCGTCGACCCCGCAGAGACTGATAGGTGTTTATCGCTTTGGCAAACGGATGATGCAGCACTCTGCCGCCGACTATTAGCCAGCTCTACAGCGCTAGAGGTACTGCCACGTTGAGAGTAAGGAGAATTGACAGTCGTGTTTGAGAAGCGTCCAGAGTTGACGCCGATGGACTTGGACGATAGGATGAGACGGTTGAGGTGAGAGATACGTTCCTTGAGAGCGGTACGCGCAAGCTGCATTTCAAGCATTTGCTCTTCATGGCGTAGCTCACTCTCACGCTGTCGCTCTCTCCATCGCTCCTCTTCTTCCTCTAGTCTCTCGGGTTCAGGCTCGAGTTCTGGTTCAGGATCATCCTTGACCTTGGTCTGCTCCTCGAGTTTCATGCGCAACTCTGCAATCTCCAATCGATAGCGGTCCAGGAGAGCGCGGCTCCCAGCATCAACGCCAGGCACATCGGAGACGTTGCGCTTTGCATGACTGACAATGTTGTTCTTCGCTCGGCTAGCAAACTTGAGAGTGTTCAAGGTCTCGTTGGTGTGCGTGCTAGCAGCTGATGCACTCGTCGCAGCTGAAGAGAGCTGGATCGTGCAAAGAATCGACACCAAGGAACCACCAGAGAGGGCTGGTTGTAACAGCCTAGTAAGCTTGCTGTCTCTATACGGCAGATGTTTCTGGACTTTGTCGGCGCCATCTTTCCCATCCTCCTCGCCAGAGAGTCGAGCAATGACAGTGCCCAAAGTCAACAGCGACTTGTTGATGTGAGAACCTTCGGTGCGACGCTCTTTGTTGTCAGCAGCCTTCTCGGAGCCAGCAAGATCAATGAGAGAAAGAGTAGACACTAGAACGCCACCGGGGGCGACAATGTCGTTCCTCCGGTGTGCAGGGGTGCTGAGAGCTGTTCGCTCACGCGATTCCACCACAATCTGGACTACAGCATGCGATCGCGATGATCTAGCGTTGAATTGGGTTCCAGCAACTTTTCGTGCTTGATCACCTCGTGCAATGACACGAAGCAATTGGTTCGGGCTCTGCACAATCTCTTCCTTTAGGGGGGTGGCATAGACACCCCTTTGACTGTCTTCTCGTAGCTTGATCTCCTCCTGTTGCTGGCCATTGGCTGAGCCCAGGCTGAGCAGATCGAATATCTTCTCATTGTAGATTTCCAGGTAGCTGACGCGCAGCAGAAACTCTCGGTTGGGGTTCTCGCGGATGTAGGAAAAGATGTCGGTGATGGCCAAAGGAATGACTCCAGGCGATATTGCGGTTCCTTGCATGGAAAAGGTCTTGCCAGTCCCGGTCATACCATATGCAAAGACCGTACCATTGTAGCCTTCCATGACTCGTCTCACCAGACGTTTGGCAGCTGAATCGTAAACACGAGCATTGTTATCGTAAGCAGAAAAGACATTATCTGGTTGTTGTGTCAGTGATTGAGCAATGTGTTACTTTGGTGTAGTGTGGATATACCATAGACATATTCCCCGCCCTCTCGTCCCTTGTAGCTGACCAATGACCGTCGGCCGTCGACCATCCATTCACCTTCTACTGCAGCCTCATCTCCGCCTCCTGCATCAGGTCTCACTCTGACGCTCACAATGACATTGCCCTTTGCATCTCTCAATGTGGCAGAGCTGCTCCTGTGCGATGGTGTATTCTTCTTAGGTGATATAGATATGGCGAAATCATCATCCCCGTCGTCGACAGTCGAGCCCTCTGTGTTTGTGAGGGAATCTCGCTGGGAGGAATGGCGGCTCCATGAGGGAGAAGGCGGACTCAGCAGAGTCTCCGAGTTTCTTGTGGGCAGGCTACCAGGAACAGATCTTGCATCGGAAGCGCCTGTGCTATTCAGCAGGGACAGGGCCTTGAGCGAGGAAGTCGAGCTCTTCTGGCGCAGACCGTAGTTTGACGTCCTCGCCTTGGGCTTGCGAAGGCTGCTGTTACGCGGTGAGATTGAAGGACGGCCGGCTTGCTCGCGGGCGGGGACGGGAGCGAGGCCTTCGAGGGAGACGCTGGTGGACAGTGGGCTGGGCGGGAGACTGAAGAGGCGCGATTGGCGACTGGGCGGTTGTGGGAAGGCCTCGATGCTCACCGTCTTCCGCAGTGTCTTGCCCGGCGTGGGAATGGCCGACGGCGGCGGTGACGATGGCTGTGTGGTGTTTATGTTGGGGACCGAGGACGAGGAAGTGATCCTAGCGGGTCTGGGAATTGGTATGGCCGAGGTAGGTACAGAAGATGGTGTGTTTGAGGTGGGGAAGGACGAAGTTGTAGAGGTGGGGATCGAGGATGTGATGGGCGATGTAGACAACGAAGTCGGTATAGACGATGACAACGACGTTCTTGACAGGCTGGCGGGTGAAGCTGTGACAGAGCGGCGGACAAGCGGTGCAGACGGGGCAGGCAGGGCCGAGGAGAGACGACGATGCGGTGAAGGTGCCGGAGAGTCGGCCGACTTGCGCGTTTTGGTCATGGGAAGCGGCGGCAGCGGTATAGACGGTGGACCATTGTTGGGTGGTGGGTGCAATCCATGGTGATGGTGGGCGGAAGATGTCATGGTTGCGGTACGTGACATGGCGGGTGCCGCCGGGAGGTTTGCATAAAGATGGCAGGAGCACAGTATGCAAGAGCGGTATTGACGGTGTGCAGTGCAGTGTAGGGTCAGGTCTTGTTCAGTAAGGTAAGGTAGTCGTTCAACGGGCCCGTTGAGACAATTGAGAGTCGAGACCGAGACAACCCCCTGCTGGAACACACACTCTCACCTTTACACACCAACTCTCTTATATTACCACGACTGCTCGCTCCGGCGGCCAAGGTATCGCAAGGTAATCAAGACTGGAGGCGCCAACCAACAAGCAAGGAACTCCGATGCCGATGTGATAGATTGACGTGCACGCACAACCCTCCGCTCTAGCTGCTGATCTCGTTCACTGGTTCTTCACGTGCGCCGGATGGGTCGTGTTAGCATCTATCTCTCTTTCCCTCTCGTTTTCTCTTCAATACATGGGGGGAATCTGCAATAATAATACTGTCGATATTGTTCATGCACGTCCGCGACCTGAACTTAAAACATCCATTATGCGACAGTCCCATGTACCTTCCCGAGCACGATCCCCATCTACAGTACCGACCTCCGAACCGCCTTTCCGCGCCAGAGGAAAGTGTCGGCCGCAAGCAGGACAAGATCGTCGCCCTTTCCTCGAGCTTGCCATTCTCTAGTACAAAGGTACCTCGAGCATAGGTAGAATAGTATCCCAAGATCGTCCACCAACACTTGCGGCTTCTGAGGCCTGCCCTCCTTGGTCCGTCACTAAGGTACCCTGTCAATCTCTCTACATGGTCCTTGCCGTGGCTAAGATAGCCGTTGATGTGCAAAGTGCTCATTTCTCGTCCCGCCAGACTGGACCATCCACTCACAGCCATCATGTCCCTGGGTAACCGTGATTGATTTCCTGTGTGATAATGTGATGGTGAAATCGATCACTTTTGCACTAACAAGACACTACCTTATGCTTTGGTGTAGCTGCAGCTGCCACGCCACGTCTCTTTTTTCCCTGCGCCGCGTGGGTGACCGGCCCGTCCGCCTCTTCGCTCAATGAGGCGTCCGTCACTGGACTTTCTTCGCGAAAAAGCTCCGTATATTGTCTACTCTACTTAGTAATTGCTTGATCTCTCTAGTCGTCGATGGAAATGCCCCCACCGTACGCTACCACCCACATGTCTCCAAAGCACTATGTTGTCTCAGCTTGCGATCAACACACCTTGATGTCTACCTTCGGGAGATACATTCCTCCTAAATATACAATCACAACATTGCGAAATCGGCATGTTTCATACAGGTTTACATTGCAATTAAAAAAATGTGGACAAAGGTACCTACTTATCTTGGTAATGTAAGGGGCGCTTGGTGCAGCATACTCCCTGTTACGCAAGATGAGCAGCATGTGCCGACCTACCAGATTTTTGGGGCCAGCTCCCCGTGGGTGTGCAAAAAGTCCGAGGCAGCTTTTCATCTTAGATTAATCTCCAGAATAATAAACAGAGACCAACTCCTACATCTGTGTCTAGCAGTTGGTCTGGCTTCTGTGCGTTCCGCTGATCGTGATTTCATAATCCATACTATATCTATTCATCTTTTCTGCCCCCCCCCCCCCTCAGCCACCCCCAAGTTTTTTCTCTCCAATCTATTGACGCAAACTAACTAAGCCTGCCTCCTTTTGTAACCCAGCTCCGAATCATAAAGACGCAATAGTGTTGAGCTACGTATGGCGCTGGGAGCTGTCAAAAAGATTGCAGATCGAGTATTGCTCCATCGTTGGGTTTTCGAGCGATTTGAAAAGGGGCGGGCCGCAGCCGCCTACGCTACTCTCTGACTTCGATAGCTCGCTGTCGACGTCTCTTTTGACTTTGCTTGCTGGTGATGGCTATCAATTACTAAATCATTGTGGGCACCATCTCTTGTTCGCAGGTACTTTGTTTTGCTTTTCCTCGGTAGGGTGCCGTCCGCAGCAGAGACAAGCTGGCACTTTGTTCATGAATTTGTTCAATCCTGTGCAAGCTTCATGCATGCATGCTTGCCATGGCTGGAGTGACTAAATTATGGCGTGTCCTGGCTCGGAGCTATAAATACTCTTGCTGCAATTCACACTGGGAGACAAATCAATCTGTGATTCTTTTGGTAATTTCTGGCTGGCTAATATCTACTCCGCAAGTTACGTCTTAGCATCTCAAATCCCGATAACTGGAGTTTCTCCACCCTTTTTGGTATCTTCTTTTGTAACATCATGCAAGGGCATTTTATGCATTTAGTGAACACCATTGGTGCCATTGGTGGCTCCGTTGGTAACTCCATTAGTGTGGCCCTTACCACCATCTACGCCCTCAGGGCCAGAAGCGAACTTCTCGGACTGCTTCTTGGACGCCGTCTTACCGTCAACATTGGTGCCGTCTGCAACATCATCGTTGATGACAGACTTGCTAGCCTTGTTCTTGGTGACTTGGCCCTCAGCTGGCTTGGCGTTGACGGTGTAGCCAGTGTCACTAGCGTCAACACAAGCCTCGAGTCCGGCACCCTGGCGCGGGTACGACTTCATGATTTCCTTGTGCTTACGAAGCGCCTCGTTCATCTCCTCCGTAGATACATCATTCAAGAAGACGCACTTGCCAAGAGGGCTAGGAACTGCGGCACGAAGCTTGCCGTCACGTGTCTGTGGACGAGGTCAGACGAAGTCTACAGCATTTTCTAGAGAATGACGCTTACCTTCAAGATAGCCTTGGTGCCCTCGTCAAGGATCTCCTCGTTGAATTGCGGGTGGTCCATCGACAGACCAACGCGCGAGAAGAGGTTGAGAAGTCTCTTGTGCTCCTCGTCGCTGAGCAGACCTCTCATGTTTGCCAGCGTTGCGGAGTAAGCCATGTCAATGGAGATGGCATGTCCGTGGCGAAGAGGAGGGTCGGGAATCAGCTCATGGAGAGGCGACCAGCTATATGGCATTAGCACATTCATCTTCTCCAGGCTTTGATAAACTCACGTGTGACCATAGGCGATGACTCTGTCAAGGCCAATCTCGTGCAAGTTTGGAGTCTCGAGCTTTAGCATCTCGTGGATACCAGCTCTGTTGATTCGGTCTGCAGCATCGGTGACCTCCTTGGGAGAGCCATCGACACGACCGAAACCCGTAGAGATGAGCTGCTCGCCATACTTGTCAAGGAGATCAAAGGTTGGAAGGTGGGCGCAGGTGGAAATCTTGATCAACTCTGCAAATCCGTTACGGATTTGACCTTCTGGGAGAGTGCGAAGGAAGCGGAAGTCGAGGAACGTCTTCATTGGGGCGTGGTAGGCACCGAGACGGTTCTTGTAGTTGCCGTAGTTGACGGCAACCTTGATGGAGACGGAGGCATCAATCAGACCAATCACGGTGGTTGGGATTCTGATGTAGTTGGTGTTGCGACGGTAAGATGCACAAGCAAATCTGTACATATGTTAGTTCTGTTCATGAAGAAAGAGTTGACCACTTGGGCGTGGGCCAGAGTGCCTTGATGCAATCGTTGGCGATGATTTATGATTTACCCAGCAACGTCAGTGACAAGTCCACCGCCAACAACCAGAACGGGCTCCTTGCGGTAAATGCCAAATTTGTTCATTGAGTCGACGATGCTCAATAGAGTGTCCATGGACTTGGCCTTCTCGCCAATCATGGTCTTGTGAATCTGGAGCTCGAGTTTGTAGTGGTCAAAGTACTCCTGCATCTCCTCGCCGTAGATGTCGAAGATGTTGGCGTCCATGACGGCCAAAGCTCTGCCCCAGCGAGAGTAGCAGTCAGCCAATTGGCTGTTCTCCTTGTCGAAGATGCCGTAGCCTTGGTCAAGGATTGAGAATGAGTAGTCAATGACCTCAACTCCACGGACGTTGAATCCATCCTTGGTTTGCTCGACTGCGTTGTGTAAGCAACTGCCTGACAAGGCGATGGATGGGACAACTAGGTACCGGAAGCCTGAAGGTCAGACATGATTGCGAGATTTGGAACGTGATTGCTCTCTGTTGTTTGAGGTTTGAGGTTGGATGGGGGAGGTCCTGAATAGATGAAAGTTGCAGGGAAGAGTGTTGCTGTCGGTTTACGAAGGGGGTTGGTCTGGTAAATGAAGAAAAGAACATTCAGTCTCCAAGGCGGGGTCATACGGTTTCATAGTGCGTGTTGGCAGGTCGAAGCGTGATTGGAATGAGTAAATAGGGTACGTCAACACCTGCACGACAATATTGCACCATCACCCTTTCAGGTACATGGTGCTCAAGCTTAAAAGATGGTCTCGCAAGAGGAGCTGCCTTGAAACTGGCTAGATTTGCTAATCAACTTTACACTACCAATGTCTAGGCCCAACGGATCACACCAAATTGAGCCATCTTGGCCGAGCTTTGAGCTCGATGTAGGTGTAATCTTCAACCAACCATGGAGGGACCTGCAGTAGTGCATTGTTACAGCGTGTCATAGGCTGACTGGAGAGATCGTGATACGTCAAGATCTGGCAGATCCGAACGTGGGGAACGCTAGCGGCTCAAGATTCAGATCCTAGACTTCCCGCTTGCGAAATCTTCCGAGCTCCAAGCTCGAAACGTTGAGATAGTGCGTCCATTTTCCACGGTGCGTCCATCTACCATGGGTACATTCATTACTGTATTTCGTGTCAGATGGTGTATTGCGTGTACTTGCAATTGGACCTTCAGTTGCACTGGATCTACACAACACGCAGATCTGGCATGACCCTGATTCGCGAGTGAAGCAATTGCCGCAATGACGGCGATTAATATCACCGACCACACTAACTGAGGGGCAGTGAGGGGCAGCTTCCCGCGTCGTATCACGCAACTTTGTCTTGGAAGCACTGACAAGGATCTGAAAGCATGACGATCTAATGACCATTACATTTTCAGCTTTAACAAAATCATACGTTAGCCCATGTAAGGCTAGGGGAGATCTCTCAGCGGGCCGCTACATGTAAATCAAGTCGCGTAATTCAGCCAGCCAGATAACACGTGCGTTGCTATGGGCGGAGGAAGCTCTCCTGTTGAGCTTGACAGCTTACCATTTCCTAGCACACAGCTCCATCTGAATCCAAAACATACTCCATCCTCGCTCCTAAATCCATCCAAAATGCCAGACTTTGAACAAAGCAAGGCTTACACGAAGAAGACTGAGGTTTTCTTCGATGATGGCCGCGAGATTGAGATTCTACACTACATCTACGGCAAATCTGACATTGAGGAAATTCGCAACTCCCCTGCCCGTGTGTTAGCTGCCATCGACGAATTCGCTCGCACCAAGAAGTACCTCATGAACGTTGGAGAGGACAAGGGCAAGATTGTGACAGACCTTATTGCAGAAGTCAAGCCGCAGACCATGGTAGGCATTTTGCCGCCAAATTCTTCAATTGATTGATTGACAATTGTGTAGGTTGAGCTTGGTGGCTACGTAGGCTACTCTTGTATTCTCTTCGCAGATGCTGTCCGCAAAGCCGGCGGCAAGCGGTACTTCAGTCTCGAGAGAGATCCGGTCTTTGGAGCTGTTATCGCATCGTTAGTCGATTTGGCTGGACTCTCGGACGTGGTCAAAGTCATCATAGGCTCTAGTGACACTTCAATCAAGAGACTGCACTCAACCGGCACCATAGATCACATTGATATGATGTTCCTGGACCACTACAAGCCTGCCTACAAGACCGATCTAAAGCTTTGCGAGGAGCTTAGACTTATCAGGACAGGCTCTGTTCTGGCTGCTGACAACGTCATCGCACCTGGCAACCCACCGTATCTAGAATACGTCCGGTCCAGCGTGACAGAGAAGCGCAAGGTCGCAGAGAGTGGACCCAAGGAGACTGCTCCTGATGCTCGCTTTGAAGACAGGACCGCGAAGCAATACGCTACACGCCGTGGAGAAGAGAAGCTGGGTGAGACTAAAGGCAACCCCAATCTAGTGTACCAAAGCCAGCTGGTCAACAGTTGGGAGCCTGAGGGAGTTCCAGTGAGTAGGTGTTATTGTTTGGGATGAATCTGTCTTGCTAACGTCTGTTGTAGGACGGTGTCGAGATCACTCGTTGCGTAGGAGAGGAGTCATGAAAGCTGTCGAACGATCCAGCATGAGATTATAGTCCTCCAGGAGAGAACGACGGTATGGACACGCGATCAAAAGTGTAGTGTTGGAAGGCAATAGTTATAGAAAGCAAAGCGTGGATATACCCATAAGTATGGTCTTTGATTGCTCAATTACGAAGATGATTATCTGTGAACATTCATAGATATGCATTGCCTCACCTTCAGCTCCTCATGTCCAGTATTGCGTGCTTGCTGTTTCTGCCCATCTCTGACAAGGTGTTTTCCCACTCCATGAAATCATCTCGCATGTCAGGTCTGAACAAAACAACGAGCCCCGCATCTTCTCCAAGTTCATTCAGGGCACGGTTCGTGTCAAGATCAACGGCTCGGACGAAGCTCCTTTGTCCCCACTTAGTAACATTTCATGACGTTCAGATGAGCCGCAACGATCAGGCACCACTAACCTCAACATGTGCACATAACGCAAACGATCACATGTGAAAATCGATCGCGCGAGTTAGTGTCGCATGCACCGCGTTCAGCAACGTCTCACCCTGGGACCCCGACAATATTCGCCATTTTTCTGTGAAAATCATTGGCATCCCTCATTTCTCCTGAGGTCAAGCTAACAGAACCCCTTCATCTCGGCTACCCGAAGAATAATGCTCTCAGCCGAGTCATCTCGCCTCTCACATGCCTTGCAGAATATACAACTGCTAGCGCTAAGCTTCTTTCTTCTCCCTCTTGACACGTTTATCCTCCTCCTCAGCTATGCTGTCCGTATTGTTGCTCCGATCCCAGCCACAAGTCACCGCGCTCGCCTACGATCTAAATTCACGAGCCGATTCCAGCCTCGAAATGTTCTAGTCACCGGAGTTGGCATGACCAAAGGTCTTGCCCTTGCCAGACTCTTCTATATTGCTGGACACAATGTTATCGGAGCTGACTTTGAGCCTTGGTTTCTGCCCATCCCATTGACTTGCGGGCACGTGTCACGCTCGATAAGAAAGTTCTACTGCCTTTCCAAGCCCGACGGAACCAGAGAGAGATCTTCCAGCTATGCTCAGGGTCTGGTTGATATCATTAAAAAAGAGAAAATCGACGTCTGGGTCAGCTGCTCTGGTGTTGCGAGTGCAGTCGAGGATGGACAGGCCAAGGAGCTGATCGAGTCTCTGACGGACTGTCGTTGCGTCCAGTACAATGTGCCGACCACCAAGATCCTGCATGAGAAGCATTCTTTCATCGACTACGTCCACTCCATCGGACTTACCGTCCCAGACACGCACACGGTGACATCCAAAGCAGCTGCACTGAAAGTCCTCGACGATGCTCAAACTTCTGGCAAGAAATACATCATGAAATTCATTGGCACAGACGATGCTGTCCGAGGAGACATGACCCAGCTACCGTTCGCGGCGCCAGCTCAAACCAAAGCACACATATCACGTCTACAAATATCGGAAGAGCGACCCTGGATCCTGCAACAGTACATCAACGGCCCTGAATACTGCACCCACGCACTCGTCGTTCGAGGCCAAGTCAAAGCCTTTGTCGCCTGTCCGTCAGCAGAGCTCCTGATGCACTACGAGGCCCTCCCTTCAAACTCATCCTTGAGTCGCAGCATGCTCCGCTTCACGCAAGAAATCGCCGGTAGCGACCCCTCCAATTTCACCGGCCACCTCTCCTTCGACTTCCTTGTCGACCGCGATGAAGCTGCCGCCGCGGAGAAAGACCCCAATCGCATCGTAACTCTTTACCCCATCGAGTGTAATCCACGCGCTCACACCGCTGTGGCTCTTTTCAATGACACCCCTGAGATGATCGACGGCTACATGTCTCTTCTCGAGCCGCCCACCCCTAGGAAAAGTGGCACCAACGGCAACGCTACCGTTCAGCCAGTCTATCCCAGGACACCTAAGAAGTACTACTGGATCGGACACGACTTGGTCGAATTT
The DNA here is from genome assembly GCA_027943355.1 of Dothideomycetes sp. NU200. Lineage (NCBI taxonomy): Eukaryota > Fungi > Ascomycota > Dothideomycetes > Dothideomycetes sp. NU200. Next base: position 17,885 of record BSCJ01000031.1, on the reverse strand, counting down.
GTACTTTTACCACTGCGCTCGCTGTTATTGCTTCACAGCGAAATGTCATTTGGTCAGGTCATCGACGGCCTGAGCACCTTTCTCGAACATGTCTTTTTCTGGCGTGATGGCTCATACGAGATCTGGGATCCGCTGCCGGCGTGGTGGTTGTATCACGTCTACTGGCCTTGGCAGTTTCTGGTTGCCCTGATCACAGGCGCGAAATGGAGTCGTGTCAATGTCAGCACCACCAAGATGTTCGGATGTTGATGATGTGGAGGTGCTTCTTTCTCTCCCCTCTACGCTGTGCTCTTGCATCTCACAAATCTAGACGTCGGTCCATCTCTGGACACATATTGCGCCATCAGCACAGTCCACTGAACCTCTCAGGACTTTCAAGAACTTCGTCAGATTAGATATATCAGAATCTGTAACTCCGTACAAGACGACAGCACAAGCATGGTTAGCTGCAACAAGTAGACTGCGACTGACTCTATATGCTTGTTTGCACAAGGCAGCACAATCATGCAAATTTGAAAGCTAGTCACGCCGAAATTTCCTGGCAAGAGTTTGTAATTCAGGAATACAAGCTACATAGTGCCATAATCAAATCAGTCCAGGTCCTTCGGCTGAAGGTAGTGCACAGGGTCCTCACAGAACTACTATTGATACTGGAAATTGAAGAAACGTGTTGTCACTTCCTGGACTTTTCTGCGCTCAAAGTGACTGGAGAAGGCAAGACCAGTTTCTCTACCTGATCTTCAAGGCTAATAGCGCGTGGGTATCGCTCAGGTCCATTTTACACTGCCGTGCTCTGGCTTTCTGACTCTCCCTGTGACCATGGCTGTGACTTTCACGAGGCCAGTGTGGGCTGGGCTGAAATCAAATCTTCTGCCACGTCAGGAAGAGCTCCCCGCTTCTGCTGCTTGGGTTGCGGGCTCGCGTTATGATGTTTCACCCTCAAAACACATTTTTTGTAGGCTTGTGCGTTTTCCAATCGTATCCACTGGTGTGAGATTTCGGGGACCAAGGTGCCTTGCGCCGAAGATATGATCAACGTTGGGCGGTCTATCGGTCAAGCAAGAGTACACTGTCTTAGCAGCGCCTTTTCTATATCTTGCCAATGGACATGGCTCTTTGTCCGAAGACCAGTTTTAAATGAAACAATTAGTGGTCCGTAAATCTTCAAGGACGGCTTAGCGGCACTGCGAAGGAACTCGTCAGTAGGTATGATCTTTGAGTACGGGTCCTAAAGATTCACATTGAGTCAAATTGCCATTGGGTGAGTATCTAGGGGTCTAAGCCGTTCTAGTCTTGCTTTCTTTCCGCGCTTCAAACTGTGTCAGTAGCAGTATTTTTTATCATCTAGTAACGCAGACAATATGGGCCTTTCGATCTAGGATGCCATCGTTGCTGTACCAAACGTACTGACATGTTAGAGAAAAACAAATGCGTTCAAAAAAGATGCTACGATGGAATGTCAAAGTAATACTCGACTTATGACATGCGGTTAATGACACATGAAGAGAGAATAGAGCCGGGCTCTTCTACACTTTTGGTAAGCGTGGAAGAAACATGACACGAACCTTGCTGCATCCTTTCGTGGAAAGAGCGACCAAGATGTATAGCAGGTTCAAGAGTGAAACACAAAGCTGTCCTGGAACGTATCATGCATGTGTTCCTGGAACGTGTTATGCATGTGTTTAAAGCCACCACGACTATGCCTCTGTGCCCATAGAATGTGTATTGCCTCCGCAGAAGGTTGGTTTCTGCTGATAGTCGGGACTAAGGTCAACTTCATACACTCCTTTCCTCCAAATCAGGTCAAAGGCGTTCGCTGATGATTGCGCACGAGCTTCTCGTCGATGTGAGAATTGTGGGCACTTCTCTCCAGTCCAGTCATTGTCTGGATTATAGCGTCAGCCCGAGATCGACGAATCTTGATCTTTCGATGGGCCATAACAGGTAACCTACCGGACGAGGCCCTGCCATCATCTACTACATCGTTGACTCATCTTGCCGTGGCATGCCTTAAAGCCGCCATCCGCGCTCTCCCCTCAGCAGCGAGTCGCTCCAGGTGCGTAGGTGCATGTTTCACCCTATCCGACTGGGCCATCTGCTTCTCGAGATCTGGCTCGGTATCGTTCACCTTGCTCCCCGTCCATCTGTTCTTGGGAGACAAGACTAACCCAGCGCAGAGAGCAATGGGACAGCATAGGATCCAGCAGAATATGTAGCCACAGGGTAGTTGTTGGTACAGATTCGACAGATCTGGCTTTTGTTCTTCTTTGTCTGATTTTGGCGGCATGATTATGGTGTCTATGAGGATATCGAAGATGGCGGCTCTTGTCGAACCGAGAGCGAAGTGTGGACCTCAACCGCGAGCTTGAAGATTGTTGTTGCTTTGCATTCCAAGGAACAGTACTGCTGGTCAATGAAGACATCCCTTGCTTTCATGAGTTAGCCTCCCGTGGCCCCGCACCAAAGAGTAGAAGGGAAAATGGGTCCATGTTGAATCAAAGCAGTATCATCCCTGCTTCATGGAGCCGCTCTCTATCGCTTTCTTCTCTCTCAACACACGCGCATGATCCTGGGCACTCTTCAGCTCTCCAAACTTGATACATCACTTTTCCTGGTACATGTTGTAGACTCACCTCGCAGGCCAATCGCACAGCATCAACGAAGCCAACTCGGGGCACGTACCCCAGCACCCGCCTCGCCTTTGAGTTATCGCTGTATCTCGTGCCCAACGCATCATTCACGCTGCCTCTACTCAGCGTGGGATCCGCGCCTGTGCAATAAGTCACGACATCCGCGACCAATCCTGCAAACCACGCCAAGTTCCCTGGCACTCTGACCGAGAAAGGAGGAACATGGCCAAAATATGCCCAGATAGCCAGCATGAAATCTCTGAAATAAACAGGCTCTTGGTTTGAGATGAAGAAAGCCTCACCTGCTGCACTCTCGAACTTCTCTCCACCAGAAACTGCAGCCACGTTGTGACCATTCGCAAGCGAAGATGAGGAAGACGGGTGATGCGCAAGCAGGTTCTCTAAGGCAAGAAGATGCGCATCCGCCACGTTGGTAATGTACACAAAATCATACATGTTGTCGCCATCGCCAATCACAAATGGAGTCTCCCATTTGGCAATACAATTGTATATGGCAGCTATGACGCCGAAGTTGTCACCAGGCCCGATGATTGTTGCAGGACGTAGAGCACATGTTGACATTCTCGACGTGTTGGCGTCTAGGACGATTGGCTCGGCTACTGCTTTGGAGGCGCCATAGCTGAGGGCTGCGTTGCCTGTGGGTATGTCTTCGTTCATATAATGGTAGTCGTGTTGAAGGTCGTCGGACAGCACGGTACAGGATGATGTGTGCACCAGTGCTCTGCAATCAGTCTGTTTTGCGGCGTCGACGACGTTTCGGGCGCCCTCGACATTAATGTCGAACACACGGGCGCGTAGCTTTTTGTCTTTGGAGTAGCGGTTTTGTCCATTGGGTACCCAGCCTGCGGTGTGGATTACAGCGTCTGGATTGGCTTTGAGAACTGCGTCTTGGACTTTTTGACGAGATGTCACGTCTGCTCTCAAGAAGGAGACATTCTTTTGTGATGCTGGTGGCGGTCTAATGTCTATATTGTAGAGTGTCCAGTCCGGATGTGCTTTTTGAACAGCGTCGAGGCAAGCATTCCCTAGAAACCCACTCCCTCCAGTGACAAGAACACGCATTTTGTGGTGTTCACAATCCGGTGTCTGGTCTGATGTTATGAAGAATGATAAATGGATGTGACTTAGATGTTATCGAATTGATCAGCTTCCGCCGCGACAATAATGACGCCACTGAGGAAGCGCTTCGGAGCTACATCCTACCGAATGATTTCGAGTACTACTAGCTAGTACCAGCCTTCCTTCAGATAGCATTCACTAGCTATTTATGGGCAAGAATACGGAGGTGCAGCTCATTTCTGGGCTTTCAGGGACCCGTCGATCGTACCTCTTGCACGTAGTAGGAAGGCTGCATGGCATGATGTTGTAGAGAGTGGAAGTCCGACGCGCGAAAAGTTTCTTTCGGCTTTTGTTAGTGACAGGCTTGATAGCATACAAATCAGATCATCGCGGACTACCCAAAGCGCTCTTCTTCATAATTATACATTATGCGGCTGAACGAGCATACAGGTAAGTACTTATGGAAATCAGGATATCCGAACTTCGATTTAAGTTATATTGTAGCATTGGTGACACCACGTATCCTTCTTGTCCCATATTGTGAACACCACGTTCCTCGGTATCATGAGTGGATGCAAGATGAAGTATGTACAAAGCCATTTCATTACTCCGAGGAAAAGGCTATACAATTCAATACCCCTCTTCCACATCATCCAACATAGTAGAGCCTTGTACCGCGCTTGTGGGCTGCCTACCACGCCGTCGAGGTTCAGAGGCCATCTGGACAGGGTCGCCATTGTTATACATGGACTTCGTGAAAAAGCACAATACATGCTCCACTGGGTCCTTTGAGGTGTTCACAGCACTCGAGCCTCTTCAAAAAGACCACTCTCCATCAAGCTCTAATGCTACTACGTACTGACACAACAACAGACCCTCCAAACCCTCACGGCAAGCGAGCCTCTGACCCTCGAGGAAGAATACGCCATGCAACGCTCCTGGCGAATCGACAACGACAAGCTCACATTCATAACCTGCCTCCCACCTCCTTCTTCCCACCAACCACCCACCAGTATCAAAGCCAGCAAAGACGACGCGAACGATAAGATGATAGGCGACATCAACCTCTTCCTCACCCCCTTCGACGAAGACGACGACTACGAAGGCGAAGTCGACGACGCAGAGGCAGACGCTGTACTCAATTCTCACCTCTCCTCTTCCCCTTCATCCTCTACGGCGGCAGCAGGTGCAGCAGGGACCAAGCAGGTAGTAGGCGAGATCGAACTAATGATTGCCGAAACCTCTCTGCATCGCAAAGGCTACGGCCGCGCTGCACTGCTTGCCTTCTTGGAATACATTTCCACACATTTGACGCAGATTTTGGCTGAGTATGGTGGGCAGCAGAAGACGGAGCTCAAGTATCTGAGGGTCAAGATTGGGCAGGAGAATGTAGGCAGTCTTGGGTTGTTTGAGAGTGTTGGCTTTAAGCGAACGGGGGAGGGTCCGAATTATTTCGGGGAGGTGGAATTGAGACTCGAAAGGCTAGGTGGGGATGGGATGAGTGGACTGAGAGGGTCCGATGAGATGTTAGTTTTGCCGTATGGGGGATGAAGAGAACGATGAGCATGTCATGTCTTGGCTTGTTGATATGAAACGGATCTTGCTGTCGTTACTGGTGTTTGAGAGTTGAAGAGGTAGACTATAGAGTCGATCCAACATACAACGCGAGAGTTGTGGGTCAATGTATTGAACGTTGTATTCTAGTTTCCCATGGTTTTATTCTGGTCGTCTCAGGATATGGGTATATGAAGCGAGCGGTGTCAAAAAGAGCAGCCACACTTTCGCTAATCCGATTGTTTCTCCTTCCGAAGGTCAATCATACGTTCAATAGCCATCGCCCTCAATCCAGCTGTCTCCTCTGCCGCTCAAGATCGCTCTAGTCTTTGGGTCTTTCCCTCTGACTTGTGCCTCGTAAAGCCATTTGTTCAAAGGTCTCGTAATCCGTTGGTCGAGATGAAACTGTACATCCTCTCTTCCATTCTCCTCGCCACCCTCCTTTGGCATTTCAGCCTTCATATGCTTAGCCAACATCTGAATCTCCTTCATCGCAAGCCATGATGTGATTTCTCCTTCGTCCCTGAAGCAAATACCGTAGCCGTCGCAATAGCATTGTTCGATGGGAGGGCAGAGTATCTCGCTGCCTGTCAATACGTAATGCCATGTCCATTCCCAGATCCTGCCTGTTATAGAGTCCGGTAGGGGGTTATCCATAAGCCAGTCACGGTAGTGTATCCATCGCGTCCAAGGAACCTTTTCAATAGCCTCTCTGCTGACGGCAAATTGGCTGCAGCATGCCACGGCTAGGGTTTCTGGCAAAGGTGGTGCCCTAGGCCCATGTAACTGGTCCCAGACTTCTGAAAAGTACTTTTGCTCCTGCTTGTCGCTTCTTCCGGTATCGTGCGGTTTTATATGATCTGGACAGCCGGACTCGTGGTGACAGCGGAGGTTGAAATATCCGACACGCTGTACGTGCTCGTTGCTGACTGCGGAAATCATGCGTGCAAGATCAAATTCGAAGAGGTCGTTATTGTGCCAGCTATTTCGCTCTGCGTGGGTGAAGATGGTTGTATCGGACAAATTGTGGTAGTGGTCAATTATGTAGGTGAGGTACATCATCGTTTCATGGCCTTTGTTCACCGGCGGGTGGAATGGTGCGTTCGAATCATCAGCTACATATATTGCGTGCTGGATGTTGGGAAGAGCTTTGGCGATCCAGGATGTGTCTTCCTTCTGCGTGCTTGCTACGACAAGAGTTTGGGTGTATTCGCGGGGAACGTGGGGCGTGCGGCGAGGGGGTTTATCAGATGTGATGGACAGGTCGGAGAGGGAGGTTGGGTTAGGAATTGTGACGACCAAGGGATCGGCTGTTGTGGATTCTTGAAAGTCGATGGTATAGAAGACGCTGATGATGAACATGCAACTGAGAGCGGCAAACAGTGTGCGTCGCCTAGCGGTAGTCATGGTAGAAGGATGAGCGGAGGGACCGTTGTTGTAATGCGGGAGGAGATGCAACTCAAGGGATCATGACATATTGAACTGAAGTGGGCACTGCTGCTATCGTGACATTATTGGGAAAGTATGCTTTCATGGCATAGGAAAGGATTATAGAAATGTTTCATGAGAGAGAAAGATTGTGAAAGCAGAGAAAACAAGATAAAAGAAATCGGAGGCCGCGTAAGTTGGAAGATTGCAGTAGACACTTACACAAAGCCCTAGATGCTGACAAGGCTAAGTCGAATTGGTTGTTGGAGACATTTGAGCCATCTGTACCATAGTGCCGCGTCACCTATGCGGGCTTATTGAGCGGGACTCTAGGGCCGGCAATTCATCACCAACGGTCAATTGAGTTGCACCACGAAAGTCTGAGATAGGGCAGCGTGATTGCGAGGCCAAAGGGCGCGTCGCGTTAGATTAATCGGAAGTGGAAAACACGACTATGCTTCAGGGTGTAGACGTCGAGGAGTACAGCAAAGCATACCTTGGCCTCCCTCGTTTTGAAATGAGAGCATTTGCCTGGGTGCTCAGATCTCGGATGACCCGGCAGGCGAGGCTGCGGAGAAGGCTCGAGACAGTCGAGATGTACTTGAGAAGTTCCGATGCGGGTAAGAAGCAGAAGATGCATATGTATGAGCAATAATGCAGGAAATGCAGTAGTGTACAAGGTAGAAGAAGACAACGAGTGTCAGGATTGCTTCTAGAAAAGACCTGAGCCGTCCTTGCAGACCAAAGGACAATGCCATAGCCAAGTGAATTAGTGGCCGCAATGCCAAGGCGTGTGAAGCTGGCGTTTGTGTCCCTGTCAATCGGGGGTCGGTATTTGCGCTGACGGCATCGCATCGGGACATGAGCGTGCAATGAAGCTGTTCGCCTGAGAGCACAAGCAAGAGTGGCACAATCAAACCACAACATCCATCACACCCCATCCACCACCACCTCTGCACATTTACACGTTCTCGGACTTGGACAAAGAGACCATTCGCTTTACACTCGTCCATCACATCAAGCCATCACCATGGCATCGGACCCGGAGAGAGAGCACGCGCTGGAAGGATACAAGACAAAGCTACTAGAGTCAAGAGAATGGGAGGCAAAGCTCAAGGCTCTGCGGTTAGAGATCAAGGGCCTGCAACACGACTTTGACGTATCAGAGGACAACATCAAGGCCCTGCAAAGTGTCGGCCAGATAATAGGAGAGGTCTTGAAGCAGTTGGACGAGGAGCGATGTGCGTCAACTCGCCCTTCATCATATTCATCATACCACTCTCACTAATCACATCACACAGTCATCGTCAAGGCATCGTCTGGCCCTCGCTATGTCGTCGGATGCAGATCAAAGGTCGATAAGGCCAAGCTCAAGCAAGGCACCCGTGTCGCCCTTGACATGACCACCCTCACAATCATGCGCATGCTGCCGCGAGAGGTCGATCCGCTTGTCTACAACATGTCGCTCGAGGATCCTGGCCAAGTCAACTTTGCCGGTATCGGTGGCTTGAACGAGCAGATCAGAGAATTGCGCGAGGTCATCGAGCTTCCGCTCAAGAACCCTGAGCTCTTCCAGAGAGTAGGCATCAAGCCGCCAAAGGGTGTCCTTCTGTATGGCCCTCCAGGAACTGGAAAGACCCTTCTTGCACGAGCGGTAGCTAGCAGTCTGGAGACAAACTTCTTAAAGGGTAATTTGACCTTGACCCCTCCCTTTCTCCCCAATCTAGCTAACGAACGCTCTCCACAGTTGTCTCTTCCGCAATCGTTGACAAGTACATTGGTGAATCCGCACGCCTGATTAGAGAAATGTTCGGATACGCCAAGGAGCACGAGCCCTGCATCATCTTCATGGACGAAATCGATGCCATTGGTGGGCGTCGTTTCTCGGAAGGTACATCTGCTGATCGTGAGATCCAACGTACCCTAATGGAGCTCCTCAACCAACTCGATGGTTTCGACTACCTCGGAAAGACCAAGATCATCATGGCAACCAACCGACCGGATACACTCGACCCTGCCCTGCTCAGAGCTGGAAGACTAGATAGGAAGATTGAGATTGGTCTGCCCAACGAAGTCGGTCGCATGGAAATCTTGAAGATTCATGCCGAGGGAGTGCAAAAGGAGGGAGACATTGATTACGAGAGTGTTGTCAAGATGAGTGACCAGCTCAATGGTGCCGATTTGAGGAATGTAGTTACCGAAGCGTGAGTTACTCCATCCTAGCTACTCACGACTGCATCATTACTGACATGACTATACAGTGGTCTGTTCGCCATCAAAGACTACAGAGACGCCATCAACCAAGACGACTTCAACAAGGCTGTACGCAAGGTCGCTGAGTCCAAGAAGCTGGAGGGCAAGCTTGAGTACCAGAAATTGTAGACTTGTTGGTAGCAAGAGAAGCATGGAGGGTGCATGCATCATTGAGCAGGCGTTTTAGGGATACACGACACACTCGACATCCACGAGCTATAGCTCGCTAGTATAGCGCGCGGAAGCCGCGGGGACGAAGGGTTAAGGATGCATACGAGTTGTACAACACCTATCCATGAGTAATTACTGGAAGCAGAAGCGGAAGATGCAAGAAATGCTTGTGAAGTCCATTCGAAACAAGTCTCATGCATTGTGAACGTGTGAGAACATGGTTACTCTTTGATGAAAGACGATACAAGTGATTGACAGCAGTAGACAACCCAATGTCGATTGGTGGACGGTATTGTGGAGTGCCACAATGGACAACCACCCTACTGTACAATCAAAAAAGGGCCGAGGAAGGAGCGGCGGCTTTCTGCTCGCTCAGCACCACGCAGTAAGCTACCTTACCTTAGTGAGCTAACGTATCTCGATGAGAAGCCTTGTATATGGAGAAACAGCTATTGGGAGGATGTACTTCGGTGGGTTCAGTAGGGAGTGAGCAACCGGTGCTGATACAGGCACTGTGTTGCACAGTCTATGCCAAGCGGTGGAAGAGACAGCTCGCAGCTCAGCTTGTTGAACTCTAGCAGATGTGTTGACGGAGTGCCGGGGCTGATCAAGAGCTGCAACAGCAATGATGATGGATACTGATATTCACTTCATTGTTACTACTGAGATGTAGCTGGACTAGAGTAACATTGAGTAGGTAGGGTCTGAACTTTACGACCAATTCAACGCGTTGTCATGGTAAAGAACAAAAAAGCTTGGAAGCTTTGCTGAATACCGCTGACCACAAGGCTTCAGGGTCCTCTGCTGCAGCTGGGGTCTCCGAAACACCTTGGAGGGGCAGACGAATACGACTTCAAGGGGGGCCCAAGACAACAGACTCAGTGATTTGAGCGCGTTACGCACCCTTCAAGCCAATGAGGACAAGGTGAAGTTTCCAGAAGGAGCGTGGCTTTGGGGGAAAGAGCGTGAACGTGCGCCGTAATCGGCAAGTGCGGGGCCCAACAGCTCACTGGAAGTTTTCATTGCTTCACAGTCAACTCACCCAGACCGCATCTCCCGACTCTTACTCCCAGATTTCTCCTTGTTCCATTTCCCATACAGATTCGAACAAGGTACGTTTCGACACTAAAAGGTCGTTGCAAGAGAACTACAAGCATGAGCTCTACCGAGGGCATTAAGCTCAATCGGGGAGGGTTGCGGGGCGGTTGCTGCTGTGCCCCTCCGTGAACTCCCGATGTGAAGCTCGGAAGAGAGGCAGCTTGTGCTTGTGCTTGTAGCATCTTGGAATCGCTTTAATCAGTGTTGATCACTCTTGCTGACCTTGTTCAATATACAGTAATCCGCAACCATGGCCATTCAGAAGGTCAGTATACCCGCGTCGCTGCCCAATGTCATTTTAATAGAGACACAACAACATAAAAGACAGCTACCTATTCACCAGCTAGCTTTGGATGTTTTTGGCAGATGAATTATTGCGGCAGCAGAACAAGAGACTGACATGGACACTGACCAGATCCACGCCCGCTCTGTCTACGACTCTCGCGGTAACCCTACCGTCGAGGTCGACATTGTCACCGAGACTGGCCTTCACCGCGCCATTGTCCCCTCCGGTGCCTCCACTGGTTCCCACGAGGCCTGCGAGCTCCGGTAAGATGAATTGTGAACTCACGAAAGTGGTCAATGAGCGAGGCTGACAGGACGATAGTGATGGAGACATGTCCAAGTGGGGCGGCAAGGGTGTCACCAAGGCTGTCGACAACGTCAACTCGGTCATTGCCCCTGCCATGATCAAGGAGAACCTCGACGTCAAGGTAAGATCCATCCCCTCCGACTCTGTCTTCTCTTCTCCATGGTCCAAGGACGGACGGATGGAGTAGAGCAACAGGAGGGAAACAATTGCAAGAGAATTGAAGAGCTAACCAACACTCCTCCTCCAGGACCAATCCGCCGTTGATGCCTTCCTCAACAAGCTTGATGGCACCACCAACAAGACCAAGCTCGGAGCCAACGCCATCCTCGGTGTCTCCATGGCTGTCGCCAAGGCTGCCGCTGCTGAGAAGCGCGTCCCCCTCTACGCCCACATCTCCGACCTCTCTGGCACCAAGAAGCCTTACGTCCTCCCCGTCCCCTTCATGAACGTCCTCAACGGTGGCTCCCACGCCGGTGGCCGTCTCGCCTTCCAGGAGTTCATGATCGTCCCCTCCGACGCCCCCTCATTCACCGAGGCCATGCGCTGGGGTGCTGAGGTTTACCAGAAGCTCAAGTCGCTCGCCAAGAAGAAGTACGGCCAGTCTGCCGGCAACGTCGGTGACGAGGGTGGTGTCGCTCCCGACATTCAGACCGCCGAGGAGGCTCTTGACCTCATCTCCGAGGCCATTGAGGCTGCCGGCTACAAGGGCAAGATGAACATTGCCATGGACGTTGCCTCTTCCGAGTTCTACAAGGTCGACGCCAAGAAGTACGACCTCGACTTCAAGAACCCCGACTCCGACCCCGAGAAGTGGGTCACCTACGAGCAGCTCGCCGACCAGTACAAGCAGCTCGCCAGCAAGTACCCCATTGTCTCCATTGAGGACCCCTTTGCCGAGGATGACTGGGAGGCCTGGTCTTACTTCTACAAGACCTCTGACTTCCAGATTGTCGGGTATGTTCCTTCCCTTATTGAGTACTTCTACTTCCGACCACTGACATTGTATGCACAGTGATGACTTGACTGTCACCAACCCCGCTTTCATCAAGAAGGCCATCGAGACCAAGGCTTGCAACGCTCTCCTCCTCAAGGTCAACCAGATCGGTACCATCACCGAGGCCATCCAGGCTGCCAAGGACGCTTTCGGCGCTGGCTGGGGTGTCATGGTCTCCCACAGATCCGGTGAGACCGAGGATGTCACCATCTCCGACATTGTCGTCGGTCTCCGCGCTGGCCAGATCAAGACCGGTGCTCCTGCCCGTTCCGAGCGTCTTGCCAAGCTCAACCAGATCCTCCGTATCGAGGAGGAGCTCGGCAGCCAGGCAATCTACGCCGGTACCAGCTTCCGCACCTCCATCAACATGTAAAGCGCTGGTTCTTGAAAGCATATAGCGTGGATACACGTCTTGCGATCATATCGCCACGATTTGCTGCTTCTTTCTCATGACAAAAGAAACTTGCCTAGTTTTCTCCATATATCCCTGAAAGAAACATGATTATGATTTAAATTGTTGCTTCTCCTTTTGTTGTTTCATCGCTAATGTCAATGTGCATTCAGTTGTGCTACTGCTACTGCTAATACTGATTGTGAAGTGCAGGCTTGGCGTGCTGCTATCAGCTACTGATCCACTTATGCGCTAGGCCAATAATGGTATGTTATCGTTTGTCTGGCATGCAAGAGGCTGGGAACCAATTCCATTCATTGGCATATCTTTGGCTACAACTGTCTTTCGCCGACCTGGGATGCCGAGACAATGCCGCTGTTCAGCTCGACCATTTCTTGATTATTGCCCCGTCATGACCAGCACAAAGGCATGTCTTTGAAAGCGCATCGCGCTCGCATGGAGCTACCCACAGAGGCAGATACTATACTATACAGATTGACCTACCATTTCTTAGACTCAGCTCCGTCTCAGTCCAAGAACTAATCATAAGCCAGGCTCATTGCGATCATGGCATCAGCCAAAATAACGTTAGCGAGATTGGGTCTTGCAGCAGTAATCAAAATGATGCTAATATTTAGTAGGCCTTGCCGTTTACGGCTGTTGATGTTGTGACGGCCAGGAATGTCCAGTAATGAGGCAGCATTCCGAAGCTGGCATCAATACCATTAGCCGAGAACATCATCACACCATGTATAAGTCATGAACCATCAATCAACACGACCGCAACCGTCTTTACTTCCAATTCAACTCTTGTTCGCCTCCAGGATTTTTCTCTCTTTGATTCTGCAGACACACGCTCACTTGTTGCTATACCGTTCGCTCGCTAATACTCGTTGAATTTCTTTCAACTTCTTAACCTCATTCTATTTCCCGCGATTACATCGAAGCACTAAATCTACATCACTTTCCACAATGAAGTTCGAAGCCGCGGTCCTCGTGACTGCTATCACTGGCGCAGCCGCTCAGACTACATCGTCTTTCCCTACCATGACAGCCTCGAATTCGAGCGCAACTCCATTCATCGTAACAATGACGATCGATGACTGCTCATCATCTCTCCCACCTACTATGATTACTGTCACAAATGGGGTCACGGTCACATACTGCCCAGCCTGTGAGATGTCCAAGTCATCCGCTGCCGCGGCAAGCGCCACACCAGGCCACACCACTGTCTACACAACCTACTACCAGTCGTTATGCACTACCGCATCGTCATGGTACACGACACCAGTCGTATATACAGTCACCGAATCCTGCACAGGATCCACACCGACCTATGCATCTGCACCGAACTACGTCCCACCGGGCTTCACGACAAGCGTGGTTGAATGTGCTATGTGCGAAGGAGGCTCGCCATCTTCGCCAGCCACCATGACCATTACCCAGCCATGCGACTGTACGCACACTGGGTTCTACGCCTCGGTCGTCCCTACCACGCCTACTTCTGGTGCAGCGCCCGGCCCAGTCTCCCAGATCAGCGATGGTCAGGTTCAAGCACCTACCGCTGCTCCTGTGTCTCAGATCAGTGACGGTCAAGTCCAAGCACCTACGGCGACTGGTGCCCCTGTGTCACAGATCAGTGATGGACAAGTTCAGGCACCTACAGGCGCTCCTGTTTCACAGATCAGCGATGGCCAAATCCAGGCTTCTGGACCCGCCACCACCACTGTTAGGTGTCCTGGAGGTACTGCATGCAGCAGCCCGGCTGCCTCAACCAGCCTTCAGGCTTACACAGGTGCCGCTTCAAAGGCTGTCATGGGCAGCTGGACTGGTGTCCTCTGCAGTATTGCTGTTGTCTTCGTTGGTGGACTTGCAGTCTTACTCTGAGACCGTCTTGGCATAAACTTTTGAACAAGCATTGCTCTGGTGTTCGAGGTATGTCTTACCCTATCGCACGTGTCTTCGAGAATTTGCTGACAGTATGGCATCAGGTAACTTTCTCTTTGTCTTGTGACAAAGGTCTTGGGTCTCTCTACCTGTATCATGCCTATTGCTGGTATCACCAGTGAAAGCCTAATTTGCTGCAGTATAGACAGCTTCGTCTTCTTCTGTACTTTGTCTTGCATACCCGCTCTCCCATCTGATCTGGCCGAAATTACCATGGAACGCATTCTGATCTCTCATCTGATCAGCATTGTTGAGACGTCTTGCTCCTCTTGGCGGTTTGAAGCAGTCTTTCCTTTGTTGGTGTTGGTGGCCAATCTGCTCTTTCATAATGCAACTACGTTTGTCCTTGTTCAAAGAGTCTTACAAAGAAGGGTTAATCTTCAGTCTAATCAAAGTACTTTATCAGAACGAAGGTCATCTCGGATCACTTCTTTGGACTGTTGCCTTGTTCCTTTCATGAAACACTATACAATGCACAAAGGAAACTTTCTACGCTTTCACGTCGATTCTCAGAGGCACAAGACATTGTTATCCCTCCTATCTAGTCTCACACCTTTAGGTATAAGTATTCTTTCAGGTCCGCCTCGAGCCTCTCCTTCTGACTCTCCAGGTTCGATATAAACAAAACACACGACTGGAAAAAGACACAAAAGAGTGAGTTTACAAACAACAAAACAAAACACGACATCTTCATTTCTAACCATGTCTTCTTCTAGAAATAGTGGTATTGCTCCCGTTGACGAGATCTCATTTGCCGACGCTGCCTACAGTGAGTTCAAGAACAAAACGCAGCGAGACATGGGCGGAAGACCGACTTCTCCTCTTCTTCCTGCTCCTCGTGCTCCTCCTGCAACTGCTACTACTATCCCAGCTGCTGTTTCAGCTGCCCACAAGATCCCCCGCAAGCCAGTTGGAAGTGGTGATTCGAGGAAGAACAAGGCTGCTCTGCGTCCTGACGTTTCCAAGCCCCTTCCTATCCGCCCTTTCCACCATGACGATCTCCCCATCACTGGTAAGATCGCCTCCTCCTACCCAATGTACGTGCCCCCTCTCGTCCCAGGTCAGATCCGCGACAGCATGCACGGTGTCATCGAGGACGCCCGCTCTACTCAACCTAGGCAGCCTTCGACCTTCCGCCGTACGGCCCATGCCCACGCATACGAGGATCTCACCGGCGAGCTAGTCTCTCTCCATAAACTTCCAGAGCACTACTCAGACGAGTCACGTACTCCGTCACCGCCTTTCGATGAGGAGATCCTTCGTCAAAAGCTCAACAAAGCGGCTATTCCTGGCCTCAAGAATACAGGACCACAGAAAGCCAACACCGACAAGAAGCTACCTCCTGCTCCTCCCGCCGGTTCTCAGCACCCTGCTAGTCTATACGTGAAATACACTCCGTCTACTCGTCTTCCTTAACCCAAGCACAGAGCTGATCTTCAAAGGCGTAGGATGGAAAGGCAGGCCATTGCTCGCCTTCCACTTGATCTCCAGAAAGTGGAATTGGCCGCAGTTGAACATCAAGGACTCGGGTCCCCAGACCCAAACCACGCTCACTACATTTCTCGCAACAAGAGACCTACTCAAAACGACGACGATGAGAACCCATATCTCCGCGACGCGCAGCGGCCCATCTCCAACCTTGTGCGCCACATCTCTGATGGCGCCACGAAAGTCGCTAAAGGCACCAAAAAAGTCGCAAAGAAAATCACAGACTACGCTGCCGAACACAGTCTCCGTAGCCTTTCTCGAGCCAATTCCTGGGACATCGACAAGTCCGAAACCCTCGACACCAACAGGATGAATAAGATGAGTGTGCATGCCTGGGCCGTCGCCACCGCTGCCAAGGACGCCATTCGCCCTCACTCTCCAGACGAGATCACTGAAATCGGCTTCAAGGACCTTGCTCCTGCTGGTATGATGGACGCTTGCGACAAGTGTCATCGAACTGGGTACGTGTTGACTTTTGGCAAGTGTGTCAAATGTAGAGGTAAGTGACTGAAAGGTGGTGGCGTTATCAAGAACGTTGCAAAGGTTTTCACGGATGCTTCTCATGAGTATCCTCATCCCATGAGCGACGTTTCTCCCCGCCGTCTGTTCCGCGGCTGAGATATCCCCTGGTGCACTACTGATTGTTTCCCTAGCATACTACTAATGTTTAATTATCTTTCTTCACTGAATATCTTCTTTGTCCACCTTCCCATCTTACATTTTCTACCTCTTCCACCATCCTTATTCACTGTTGATTGCAAGAATGAATCGTGAAGTATGCTTACTGACTCTTTCCTCTTCCATAGAAATTGCCGCCACAATACCACACGCCCCGACTACTCTGTCGAACACAGCCAACAGCAAAAACGTGACCATTTCCTCCTCATCCTCCTCCCGCACCGTAAAACCTCACCCGGTCCAATCAAAACCGCCTTCGTCTCTGGGTAAATTGATGATGATTGACAAGCAGATACAACCTCGTATACCAGGTCTTACATCTAGCGTCTACTCACGCGCTGTCGACGATGACGACAAAGACAACCATAGCCAACACCATCACCTTTCCACCACCAGAAAGCCTGCACCTGCAGTGAGCTTAACAGATAAGAAGACTGTAAGCAGATTTGGTAGGCAAACGTTTCAGCCTCGTATACCTGGGCTTACATCAAGCGTCTACTCCCGCGCGACAGACGATGGCAACGACGACGATCACAGCCAACACAACCACCAGCTCATGACAGGACACCCTGCTGCTGCTGCTGCTGCTGCTAAACCTCCAGATGTAGTATACGCCCGCAAGCCCTATAAACATACGATTCAACCTCGTATACCAGGGTTGGCATCAAGTATCTACTCTCAGTCTGTAGGCGGCAATGCAGACGACGACGACGACTACGACCAGAGAGAACCATCCCCCTTGGCTAAGCTCATCGCGAGAGATAGAGCACTAGACTTGCCGCTGGTGGCGGAGATGGAGTGCAGTGCGAGCATCTCGACTAGTAGCACGGCTACTGTACGACCTCTGTTTCCTTCGGCTTCAACAGTCGGTGGGGCGGTGGAGGTGGGCGATGTGGTCGATACTGGAGGGGAACTGTACCGTGTTGTTCATGTTGAGGAATGTGACTGCTGTCGTTGATGAGTGGTGTGAGAGCGCGAAGATAGTTATGAAGGTCAAGTGGTCATATTCCTAGCTTGACAAGTTTCAATTGCCGGAAGCGAATTGGCCAATTGGTCACATGAAAAACAGATGGCACACCAGAAGAATAATCTCAGCCAAAATGTTGGACAATTTGTAAACACATTAAGCCCACACGAGGTATAATCCTCTTTTCGAGTAGTGAAAAAGTCTTTTGCAAAGTCTAGTCTATGGTAGAAGCATCAAGACAATACCATTCCCCAAAGCCTGAACATCCCAAATCCACATAACTCGCCTTCTGCCCATTTTGCTAGATCCATATCCGCGTGCTCGACATCCTTGAAGCCAAACTTTAGCAGAAAAGAATGAACTTGTGGCTCCGACGTCGCTGTCAAGGGCAGGTTTTCTGCTTTGGCTTTCTGGATACATAGATTCAGAAGACGAGTTCCGATGCCCTTGCCGCGGTGGGCGGGCGTGAGATATATGTGGATGAGTTCTGGTTTTCTTCCTGATCAGTCTCTTTCCGACATCATTTCTCCAAAAATGGAGAGAGAGAGAGAGAGAGAGAGAGAGAGAGAGAGAGAGAGAGAGAGAGAGAGAGAGAGAGAGAGAGAGAGAGAGAG